>DWCF01003932.1:0-18031 GCA_018230265.1 Delias oraia
AAATGCATCTCAAACAACACCAAGTTATTTCAATTTTTAAGTTTATTTAATATTTACATTACACTCCAGTCAATAACATTTGACAATTGTCATCTGTACACGCTTTTGGCTAATTGTATTGCCGTAGTCTGCCGGGCTGTTTTTGTTTTGATTTTTACTTTTAAAATAAAATACAATTAAACGTTATTAGCCATTTTTTGTAATTATGGCTGAAAAGTTAGAAGATCTGAATCTACCACTAACAGTAATCAGTAGAATAGTTAAAGAGGTTTTACCAGAAGGTGTTTCTATATCAAAAGAGGCTCGAACGGGTTTAGCTAAAGCTGCATCTGTTTTTGTTCTCTATGTGACTTCAGCAGCAACAAACACAGTAAAACATCATAAACGAAAGGCTTTAACGGGACAAGATGTGCTGGAAGCCATTGCAGATATCGAATTTGAACGATTTGTGGATCCTTTGCGGGACGCGTTAGATCAGTATAAATTGACTGCTTCTGCGAAAAAATCCGCCGGAAAAAAGAAAGATGATGATATTGATATGGTTGAAGAAGAAAGTTAAAATTGTACTTTTTATAACTTAAGTGTGTGATGTTTCCTGTTATTTGAATGTAGACAAGTTGAAGATAATGAGAAAATAAATGATTTCATAATAGTAACTGAGTGATTGTTAATTCCTAAAATATTCCTATTCTGACTGAGGTTTGGGAAGTAT
Source organism: Delias oraia (assembly GCA_018230265.1). NCBI lineage: Eukaryota > Metazoa > Arthropoda > Insecta > Lepidoptera > Pieridae > Delias > Delias oraia. Next base: position 713 of record DWCF01003932.1, read on the forward strand.
ATGAATCATTACTTTTGTTTAATTGTAAATGATTTTGTATTACTTAATATAAATGTGGAAATAAAAGATTTTCAACATTTTATTGATTTTATTCATGAATAAATTTTTCAGATAATATTATCTTGAATTACTTTTTTTGTATTTTACAGCTACATCTATATTTACATAGATATATTTGTTTTGTTAACCAAAAATAATATTACATGCTTATTATATTTGTCAATCTAAGCTACAAACTTTGTACGAGATTGAAAAAATATCTACATAAATTATGTTCTAATGTGTTCGGCACTCGACATTACTTATAAAATTAAGATTTATATTATTAATTAGGATTTTTTTCTAATATGGAATCTACTTTAAAAAATGTTTAGTATGTTGTTTTATGAATTTACTGAAAATGTTAAAGAATTTCAAGATTATGTAAGAAAATAAAAAAGATAAATAACTAATTTAAGCCTAATCATTTAATATATGATTGGTGTTCTCTTCCTTATCTAGTCAATATAATATTTTCAAAACCTACACCTATTAAAATATTGGAATTGAAAACTACTACCTAACTTATCTAAATTTTGTTGGTAACAGCCAATTTTTCAGTCCACTTGCCCTAAGTGAATTTCGGCAAAAATTTGTAGCTGGCCCAATTCTTCAACAGTAAGTAGTTGTTCAGTCAAAGTAGTTGTAGCAACAACATATTAAGAATGTGATTACGCATTTAAGATAAATATATGGAATAGTTTGTTCCACAAATATAATAAGAATTGAGCCATATGGATAGTAGGTAACTTTAAATAAATTAAGATAAGCTTGTGATAAGAAAGTACCTATACCAAACTCAGAATATATTAATTCCTTTCATTATAAATTTTTAAATGTATATACATATTATTTCAAAGTAATGATTATTCAATAACAAAATGTGAAATAATTTTGTAAGAGTACATGATGCAAAAAAATTATCTACATATTTAATTTGCTCTGAAATTAAAATCAGTTTGATCGAGTGCTAATGCACCAAAATAAAAAACAAAAAATTAAATTATTTTTTATTAAGGGAGTAAATTAACTGGTTTTAAAGCATTACATTGTATTAAGCCAAATAAAACATACCACTATTATGAATCTATCATCTGTAATATACATCACACTGGTTACTAGGACAAAAAAAAGTTGCTAAGGGTGAAAAATTCAGATATTTTTACATATTGTGGTATGTTTTACTTTGTTATAAAGTGTCACCTTGAATGAAAGTGCTGTGTGCAATAAAATACAACCAGAGGTTATCTCACAAAAGAAAACACAAGTTACAGCAAATAAATAAGATTGGTATTCAAATAACAAGCTATTTACAAAAGATACATTTTATAAACACAATACCTGCTAGTCAGATGGAAATGTAATAGCTATGAATTTTTAAAAGTCAATGTTTATAAAAGGAAACAAAAAATGTGAAATTGTTTCGCATCTCTTTGCATCAGACAGACATCAGTTTTCTAAAACACACAAACTAAAAAAACACGACACAGTTAACAAATAAACAGTCCATAGCGAGTCAAAATCTCGGAGTTACATAAAAAATTAAATACACAAGTTCCGTTGAGAAAACGAATTTTTTCAGTTCACTCAACTGAAATTTAAACTACACTAAACTATAATACATGTGACTACTTCTAATTGTAATTGGATATATTTACAAAATAAGCAAAGTTCTATATATGCTTCGGTTACTATAATCTATATTTATAATGTAATGATATTCAAATTTATATTTTATCACTTGTGTTATTTATTGAGAAAATTATTGAAAATTAATATAGTTTATTGCAGAAAAGCCAAATGTTCACCATTTACAAAAAAAAACGACGTTCTTTATGAAATTAATAGCAAATAACAAATATAATTTATTTTCGTCATTAATAAAAAATTCATTTGCGAATCCAAAGAATCAAAAATAAATAAAAACTCTCGGTAGATAAAATAAGTATTAAGAGGAAAATATGTTTTACACAAATATTTGTATATTGCTTCCCTCTTTGTTTTCTTTATCGAATAACATAATAATCGAAAAATCTTCAGTAATTCATTACTGATAAAAATCTTAAATTTTCACAAGTGTCAAAATATAAATTTATTGTTGTCTTTTTCATACATAACATTAAATAAATGAATCACATAAATACATTAAAATGCCATCGCATCTAATAAAATCACAGTAACGTCATAATATGAAAATAATGGTAATTTCATATTGTTATTTTAACGTTTTAGTTAGAAAGCCTATTAAATTGATAGTTAAACACGCTTTTCATAACATTCATATAGATTTAATATTTTTTTATACTATTATAATACTATGATTACACATTTATTGTATGGAATAATTATCTAAATGATCGAATATAATGATGTAAATAATAAATTCATTGTAAATTGCTTGTGTCAATTTGATGAAGGCATCTATGAATAATCAGTTTCTTTCTCACATACTTGCAAACTTTTTTTAACTGTCACGTAATAGAAAGAACATTATCACACTAGACTAACATAGAACATATGAGTCGAATGAAATTTATAACTATAGGTTAGCTGTCTTTTATAGATACTTCGACATCTTTTGTAAACAAATATTAATTTATACTGTTGCTTTGATCAAAAAAACACTAAAATCAAGCACACTTGTTGAAAACACACATACGAGATCATTTAACATTGCAGGCTTGAAATGATTGAAGTTGAATGAAAGAAAATATTAGAAGCGATTGCTTTAGCTTCAAAATTCTGCTACTTGAAGGAGCCTTTTGTGATATAATAAAACTCCTAAATGCCGGTGTATTTAGAGTTTTAATCAATTGTGACAAAAGGCAAAATATTATTTACTTATTATCGATTACATCAAAGCGAATGTTAGAAACATAATTCAAATTGATTTACGTAAAAATGGCGTCAACAAGTTTGCTGATAAACTATTCTACAAATTTATTGCTTCGTTTTTATCCGTGGAATGGACAGGGGCAGTGTTGTAACGTACGTTGAGAAAACATTTTGGAAGAAATAAAGCTGCATTCGTATGCGTTTTCATATTCAATTAATGTTTAAATATATCTATATATAAACTTTTGTTATAAATATTATCTAATCTAACATACATTCATGAAAAATAATGCCCAAGTTAGTGGCGATTGCATGAAGCATACTTTTTTTAAAAAGAATTTATGGATCTGAATTCAAACCTTTTAGAGCTATTTACTTCAATTTTATTGAGAAACCAGATCATAATCACATCACTTTGGAAATATTGCCGAACAGTTAATGCTTACAACTTTTTCATATTTTACACATAAAACTCGAAAATACAATTTTTATAAAATAATATAAAACACGACATGTTATTGCGATGGCGCCAAAAAACTACAGTAAATTTTTGTGGACAAAAGGTAATAGCCACTTAGAAAAACTAGAAAATAATTTTTTAGAGAATATATTGTTTTTTTTTTCGAAAATCCGAATGTGGGTGAAAAAGTATTATAATTTTAATAATTATACTACTAAAATATTTCGATATATATGAATAAAGCAAAAACTGTTACAGCAAAATGAAAACTATTGTCTTTTGGTGATTAAGTGAGGTGTAAAAAGCCGGCATCACAACTAAAGCGCGGACTGTGGCGCGGTTGTCCATGGGCGGCGGAGTTCTCTTACCATATAGGAGACCAACATACTCTGTTGGCCGCTATACCATAAAAAACTATATTTATTGATGGACAAGAATTTTCTGAGCTATGTTAGTATGATAAAAAAAGAAATTTGTTTATTATGATGAATTTTTAAATGGCTGCTTTTCTAAATATTCAGCACAAATTCACTTTGACATTTCAAATATGAATACGCATCAGAGGTATATGTATAATACAAAAATATATCGACAATGACGACTTCATTGTTGACAGAAAAATCCGATCTTTACAACTTTTACGGCCAAATACATTTCTAGTAATTTAGTCGACAACTCTTGTTAAAATGAGATTGCAAAGTTTTACGTTAGATTTAATGCCTTATAAAGATCGGAATTAACATTGGTTTAATTAATATGAGGCCTCGTGTCCTGCTAAAATGTATAAGTCGTTCCCGTCCTCGCCTGATAAGGTGTTGTTCTGAAGCACATGCGATTCTAGTACAACCACTCTGAAAAAGTTGTTTAGTTAAGAATATTTTCTGAATTAAGTGCCTGGGGCGTGTTTAACTACTTTTAGTTTAGCATTTAACCCAGTGCTTATCGTTTCAGCGAGATATACTAAGATTATTATAATTTTTTTATTAACAATCACATTAAAGATTTACTCTTATTACGGTATATCGGATTACTAACAGGAAGATTCTTACATTCCTTGAAAATTCTTACATTCCTTGGGATGTATCTAATACACGATTTAAAATGATCTTGCCAATAAGGTCTTTATTGGCAAGTCTATAAAAATGCCGATAATATCGAAGTTTTAACAACATAATATGTTAAAAATACGGAGTTTTAAACAGATAACCTCTTAAATAATATTTTATATACAAAATAATTATAAAACCCATAAGATATACGCTTAGGGTTATGCTCGGAGTTTCGCTACGTGATAGAATCAGAAATGAGGAGATCCGTAGAAGAACTAAAATCACCGACATAACCCGCCGAATTAGCAAGCTGAAGTGGCAATGGGCCGGCCAGATATCATGCAGAGCAGATGGTCGATGGTGCGGAAAAAAATTAGAATGAAGACCACGGACCGGCAAGCACCGCGTGGGACGTCCACCCACAAGGTATAGACGACCTTATAAAGGTCGCCGGAAGACGCTGGATGCAGGTCGCCTCCGACAGGTATTCACGGAGGTCCAAGGGGAAGGCCTATGTCCAGCAGTGGACGTCTTACGGCTGAAATGATGATGATACGTACTTATCATGTCCAACTAGACGGTAAGCGCGCGAGTGGTCGACTATCTCTTGCGTGATGTCGGAGTTGCGCAGAGACCTGCCCTGCATGCCGTTACGATGGAACGCAAGCACCGAGTCCGCCAGACACACTTGAAAATAAAGCGATTCTTGTTAATAAGAAAAAAGTAACTAAAATTCATAAGCATTTATTCAAACAGACCCCATAAGGGGCACATTTGCAAGTCAATTTACGATTATCAGCAAAGCTACCATTGGTTCGGAAGATATACCTCTACTAGAAGAACCAACAAGAAACTCATAGGGTTTCATTTTTTTTTAATCAACAAATTTACAATAGTTGGTTCATTTATGTTTGCTAGTTTAAAAGGTACCAGTTGGTGCTTGTGCAGAAGTTTCCACGCTTCTTTGTTTTCTATGTTTTGGTTTATGTTATAAAAAGCTTTCTTTATTACTGTACTTTTTATGAGATTTTAAAATCTTTCTGTAAGTTCAGTTATCTCTTTAGGGATTTTATTATATTAGCGACCAGTTCCTAAATAAAATCTTTTTGCTTGTTTTAGACATAAAACTAGGTAACGCTAGTTTATCCTTATTCCTAGTATTAAACACAGTAAATCCCCAAGTAATAATCAAAACAATAAAACTAATTCCAAAGTAAAGACTTTAAATCTAAAGTAATGATATAATAACAATGATTCGTGAGACAAACGAGCAGGTGGCTCATTAAAATAATAAATCATATTCAGTCCAGACCAGAAATCGATCTTGGTACGGCCATTGAAGTAAGAACGTTAAATTCATTCATTAATATTATATATATAATATTACTTGATAAACTATGTCAAAATTCATCAACGACACTGGTGTGTTATTAAAACAAATACAAAATGATTGTGGCGCGGTTGGTGTTGGGCGGTGTTCTCTTACCATATAGGAGACCCATTTGCTCCGTGGTCCGCTACACTATTAAAAAATACAAAAGAGAGAATTGGACAGATTTTGCAATATTTTGGTAAGGATTTAAAGAGACTCACATATGCTATCAATTTGAAAGTCGAATTGCAGTCTTTGTGATAATTTGTTCCGCCGCCTGTCGTCCTGTCGCCGGGAATCGAATCCGGGCAACACGGGGATTATGTCGACTACATTCTCGTGACACACTAGTACCTGCATGTTAATTTAAATAAATACGTTTTTTTATTATTGCACAAAAGTACTTATTAATATGTATGTATTATCTTTTCATAAGAATTTATTCCATATTTTTACAACATAGTCTTTTTCATTATCATTTATTTGAACATATAAAACACCGCGATTTCATAATAAAGTTATTCTTAAAAAGTCATAGCCGGGATATTTTTTTTATAATTCGTAGCAAGCACATGGGCAGTCCACCCCCTGGACATGGACACCTTTCGCTCTAATATCCTATTGCGGGTGTGTTGCCGACCTGTTATGTATAGGAAAGCTCATTTTTTCGAAAGCCCCTAAAAAATACCGTAAAAACAATCAAGTCTTTACACATATCTGTACCGCAGTTTCCGTCGAAAATTTAGTATACATAAAGAACAGAGCGTATGGAATATTGTATTGTATTTATTTAAAAAAGTGTTTATATATGTGTTTTTTTTAAACGGTAAAATTGCCCCTATCACTCACCGCATCCTTATTCAATTGATGTACGGCCCTCAGCGTGTGTAACCTCTCAGGCCTGGGTATTACTGTATTAGAACCACCCGGACGGACTTCTAGTTCGTCAGAATGGAACCATGTTGCACCTGTAATAAACAAAAAATGATCTCTTTCAATATGCAATTAAACGATCAGGTAATTTGGTTCTAAAGTAAGCACATTTTTATTATTATTCTATAGTGGAAAACGGAGCAGGTGGGTCTCCTATATGGTAAGAGAACACCGCCGCCCTTGAATAGCTACGCCACATTCCGCGCATTGGTTGTGTAGCCGGCTTTTGACGCCGCTTAACGGCATTTTAAGAGCCTCCGATATCCTCACTCACTCTGCTAAACATAGCACAAGTACTGTTTCAGTATGAGTTAATTATGGCTAGCACATTATAGCAAAATATAGGCCGCGGATGCGTTACGGCCTTTTTTGAAGTCATATTGATTTAATGATATATTTAAAATAAAATAAAATGTTAACCCAAATAGTGCTCAGATTTGGGAACAGTCTGTAAACGTAAGACTATGTTACCTTCAAATTTGATTATCAATATTTAAATAGAGTTATAATTGATTTGAAACTTACTTAGGTCTATGTGGATAAATTTATTCCATACACAATTTATATACAATATAAAAATATCTCACCAGAGTTAATATTGATAAGATTTAGCCTCATAGGTTTTCTCGTCACGCCGACACATAAAAGCGGGTACTCGAGTTCGGGCGTTATTACCAACTCGAACGCAAGTAAGGGCGATGGTAATACGCATTCGATGTTCTGAAAGATTGTTAAATTTATAAGAACATTCACTTATAATCATTTAAACCACAACTGAGCGTTTTTAGGGCATTTTGTGCGGCGCGTAGTGGTAACTATGGAATCTGCTGCCAGCAGACGTATTTCCAAACCAATACGACTTAGGGACCTTCGAGAAAAGAGCATACATTTTCTTTCCTATTTTCCTATGAAAATTACCTTCAGCAACATAAACTTCCGTAGAGGGTCATACCACTGCATGAGGAAGAGGCCAGCGGGCGTAGCCCCACATAAGTACTTGTAACCATTGTAGGGGTTTCGTACTACTGCGCAGACTGTGCAACCTGAGAACCAAAAACAAGTTAATATTTTTCTATAGCGTCTGCAATAGATGAAATATATAAATACAGTGGAATCACGATATCTCGAACCTCGTTTAGTCGAAATCCTCATTAAGTCGAAAAAATGCAATCTCCTTCTGCTGAAACTCTAAATACACAGTATCTCCAATTAATTAAACATTGTAATGCCAACAAAATGTTATTACAATTATAACAAAAGGACTGTCGGTTGTAAGTTTGGGGAATCTATTATTTAGTTTTTATAATGCATTAAAATTTATATAAATAAATGTGTATCACAAATCTAAGTCGAATTGTTGTTTAACTCCACAAGTTGAAAAATGTATCTTAATAATTATTTAAAATATAACCACATCTTTATAAGTCAATTTTTTAGTAAATAAATCCCATGTAACTCGAAATTTTTGTTAACTCGACAGCTCATTAACCCAATATATTTTGTAGCATTTTTCTTGACATTCGAGTTATCGAGTATTGCAGAAAAATCATTTTGCTTCCTACAGCATTCATAAAAACGCAAGGGTTGGGGGTGTCCATGGGCGCACATGGCTTGTCCTGGGTGAGCCTCCTGCTCGTTTGCCACCGATTTTATAAAAAAACAAAACTTTACCACCAATGGAATGAATAAAAGTGGATTTAAATAAAAAGAACTCGTTAAAAGATGATTTAACTGACCTCTGGTATCAGGTACTCGTGTGGAGGGCGCAAATCGTCTGGGCAGAAGTCGCGGAGGCAATACCCGTAGCGACCTGCCTGCGCCTGCCCGACCACTGCCCGTCAGTATAAGCAGCTCATGGCGATACAACGACGGCGTCTTGCCTGAGGACAAATATCCATGCTTCATTCGAAAAACATTTTTAGTGAAGGCATAAGATTAGGTAGATTTTTTTAAGGAAGATGATTCAAATATTAAAATATTAGATTTTTAATGCAATTATAAAGCAATAAAATCTTTTTGCGCATGAAAAATATCTTAATAGTATGTAAAGAAAAACCTCCTTCTATATAGTTTTCTTTTAATTTTCAGTGATATAAAATGTCAGCCTTTTTGCAATATGAATATTGTAATTTGAAGGTTTTTTCAGCAACATAATAATTAGTCTTTTTTTAAACAATATATTATAAACATTAGAAGTATAACAATTTATGTTTTTAAAACCTCATGACAGTAATTTAATAATGCATCCGCGAATTATTAAATAATACTATATACTTTTTAATGTTATTTTTGTAGATAGGTGTAAGATAAATATATATTTTTCTATAAAAATCCGGAGGTAAACGAGCAGGAGGCTCATCTAGGTTAAGCGGTTCATCGCTCATGGCCATCAATAGCGCCAGAAGGGCCGTGGGTACGTTACCCTCTATTAAAGATACGTTAAGTTCTCTATTTCTATTAATTCAGTTCCATATTCAATTTCAAAGGCCGTAAGAAAATCAAAGCGTGGATAGTAGTTTTGAGAGCCTCGTAGCTTAATGGTTTTAAAAGTGTAGCATGAAACGAGAGACATTGGGTTCGAATCCCGGTCCTCACAATTATATTTGAATTTCATAATTTATTCGCTCTCTTGACAGTGGCCAGGCGAGTGTCTTAATACTGTCGCATCCGTGGGAGAACCATGCTGAAAGATATGCTGACGCACTAATTGGTCCGGCTCGTCCTAAGTGATACCACGGGATCACAGAATACTCATCGTGAAACGGTCCTTGTACTATGTTTCCCAGAGTCAGTGAGGATATCGGAGGCCCTTAAACGTGCCGCTTCAGCGACGTAAAAATCCGGCAACACAACTAATGCGCCCACCTTCTCCGTTGTCCGCTGTAGAATTAAAAAAAAATTATCCTTACCAGAGAGCGACATTAGAACGTCTTTAATTACATGCATCCATATCGTTCGACGCGGACACAACTGGTCCATGGCCGTTTCGTGCAGCTCATTCAAGTTCAGCGTGTAGATGCCCTCTTCCGCACCTGATTAAGGATTTATTCATTTAGTCTACCACCAGAAACAAAAAAGAAGTTTATGTGTATTTTTTTGTTTTTATTGTTTTAAAACGTGGCATTAAAAATACATATGACCCTAAATTTTGACTCTTCTACCACCAACCCTTATTTAATAATATAGATATTAGTCATTGATAATACCTATATGTGGTAATACGTTTGCCGGGGTTAGCTAGTTTTTATATAAAATATTATTATACTTCATGTGTTGCCTTGTCCGACAACACGGCCAACATTAAATGATAGCAGAAAATGCATTTTTATTACATTTCATTCATGAAATTAACTGTAAAATAAAATTAATTTCGCATTGTTATAGCAATAATCTGGAAAATAGTAATTCACGACTTAAACAACAGAGCTTCATTCAAAAATATCACTTAAACAGTTTCCTTTGCGTTTCTTACCTACAAGAATATGCTGGTCTCTGGTATCTGGATGGATCCACGACGCCGTGCAGTTTATCCTCAATGGACATCCATTGAACACCTGTTGGTTAAAAATATATTGGAGATATAGATAGGTATAGACCCCCCAAGCGTCATTTTTTTTGTTATTACAATTTAACATCTTAAAATTATACATATCTTTAGTCCGCAGCTCTGTCCATATGTTTACCACACTTCTATATCATCAATATTCTACTAAAAATATAATATATATATATTGAGAAAAAAATTGCTACGCGATAGTGCAACTAACAAAGTTGAATATTTTATTTTATAAAATTTTAGATGTTTTTATAGTAAAAAACTACACGTTACCTTAGAGAAACAAGCGCCCATGTGCACTTTAGGCGTGGGTGGTAGACCGTTAGGCGCCGGTCTGACCGGACTTCGAATCCGTCTACCGCGCGCTCTTCGTGGCGGTACGGGCGGTGTATTAATGTCTGCAATGGAATAAAAATATATCACAGGCATATCAGCGGCCTTCCAACACTCTTCACCTCCTATTTTTTTTACTCTTGGGATTTGTTTAATAAATTTCCAAATGAGATGATTTTGACTTCATGATATCAATTAATCTTAAACTACGTTACACTCAACACTTTTTCAAGTAACCAGGCATTTTCTGAATTGAGCTTTACTGTGAGTATAGGGCTGAGCCGATTTTCAGAGCCATGCTGAAGCATATGCAAAAATTAGTCTGGCTCGTGCAAATGATACCACGGGCTCATAGAATATTCAGCTTGAAATAGTAATTGTACTTCACACTACTTCTACAGTGTTTCGTTGAGTAAGTGATGATATCGATGGGCTTTAAAAATTCCTCCTATACGGCGTAAACAGCCGGCAACACAACCAATGCGCGGACTGTGTCGCGGATGGTGATGGGCGACAGTGTTTTATTACCATATAGGAGACCCATCTGTTCCGTACTCCGCTATATAATAAAAAAAACTCACCTTCAGAATCAACCTTGGCTTTGTCCCGTTGGCTATCTGATAAGCTTCGCTGCCGCTGACTCGATTTCACATCATCATCCTTCAAATCTTGACTCAACCCACCATCGTCCGCCATTTTGAAAATCTCATCAACCGACGACGTCTTCCGTTTACCACCTTCCAGCTCGCACTGACAAAACTGATTCAAATCTATTCCAGCCGTTACCGAATCCGAATTATGCCTGTTATGCCGCTTTCTATGCTCTTGCGTATCCATATTCAAACTAATATCGATCTTTCGACACAACTCATCATCAGAACCACCATTTTCCATTTGTCCCGAATCGGATATTTGCAGCCGGTTAGCGATTTGTAAAGCGCGAAAATTTGATACGGATATTTTCTGCTTTTTGCACACGTCACAATATATTATACCAGAATCTTGATTTTGATTCGGACAATGGCGGTAGTAGCTCAGAATGTCTCCGTTCGAGTTGCATGAGTCGCAGGAGCACTTGGGCGCGACCGACCGTTGCAAGTCGCTCAGCGTATTCAAATCTTTCGATTCCGGTTTAGGGCACAGACCACACTCACAATTCGTATTGATCTGTGGTGATTCAGAGTCCTGTTGGTCGGCGTACATTATTTCACTATTTTTCCTACATAATTGATCGTTTATGGATACAGATGACGAACCGATGGGCGTTTGGAAGCTTGTTAAACTTTGGTAGACGTTGGTTGAGGAATTATTTAAATAGTTCTGCTTTAATTGTATACATTGGGATAGATGGTGATCGTGTATGGACAGATTATTGCCAGCCTGTGACATTGCTGCCGTTTCCGCCGTCAAGGGTAGTGTTGCCCTGTGAAAGTTACAAAATATTAGAATATAGGACGAGTCATTTCTTTTTAATAGCGGGGAAAGTGCTGTTAGCTGAAGCGTAGTTTCGATTAGTTACTTCAGGCCTTTTAAATAATAATTTGTGCTGGACACGATATGTAATATACTTGAACCTAATTAAAAAGACAACGATAATTATTATTACATAAATCATGCTAAATATTATGATTTTAAAAAGTGTAACAAAAAGGGGATAAGTTTTTAAAAATTAGTATTGTAATAACCTGTTTTATTATGTAAATACATAATTTCAATTAAACTTATCCATCTACCAAAGGTAATATATACTTAATAGGAAATGACAACTAAAATATGCAATATGCTAAGCCTCTTTGCAAAAATACTACATAATATTATATTAATCACATCTTGCTATATAAAAATGACAGATTTTTATCATAGAAAAGTTCATAAGTGGTCTATAATTGTAACAATGAATACAAAATATAGGTGTAATAATACTTGCAAGTTTATTTTTTTATGGTACAGTGTACAACGGACCAAGTGGGTCTCCTATATGGTAAGAGAACATTGCCGCCCACGGACAACCGCGCTACATTCCGCTCATTGGTTGTGTTGCCGGCTTTTTATGCACTTTAAGCAGAGCCGCGGGTGCGTTGCCGGCCTTTATAGGAAAGCCTACGGTCTTTTCTTGAACGTCTCCAAGTCGTATTGGTTTGTAAATACTAAATTTAAATATATAATTTTGGAAATAATAAACGTCGTTATCTCAATATTGCCTTTGCAAATAGTTCAAAAAATCTGTCATTAAAAAAACTAAACCAACATTTGCAACCATCTACCGAACACATATACAACCAGGTTGTCATGCAACGTTTACCTGAGCATTAACTCTTCGTCAATATATTGCAAGAGGCTCCTAAAACAAGAGAAATCACGTACAATCAGCGGAAGCACATAAACTATTGTTGTCTAGTTCCATGACACATGTCCATTATTTAATGTCCTTTGAGACGTAGATCGTACACGCCAGAAAGAACCAAAACTAACTGGTATAAATTGTTTAAAAAATAAATAAATAGAAATAAACATCATAAATGTCATTTAAACCTTTAAAAATCTAGTTTTAGTGTTTAATGTCACATAGCATTAGTGTTTTTATTTATAAAAATAATCTTACGTTTTTGAAGTAGTGTGTAATATATTAATTGCGTTGGATGAAAGCTACATACATACATATATTACATAAGCACAAATAACTGACACAGCTGTATGTATTTTTGGTAAAATCTTTCTCTGAATAATAATAATAAAAATATTTTTATCATTATTATTATTATTTCTTAATAGATGTCATACATTTACGTGAACATGCATTTTGTAAACGTTTAAGTACCTCAATCATAGTACAATATATTTTGTACTCAAAAAATGGTATCTATAGTTTTTTGTTCAAGAAACGAGTTACTTTCAAAAATATAATAATTTTTAGAATTACAATTATTTCTAAAAAAAAAACTTTACATATTATAAAGTATTTTTTGCAAAATTCTATAGTTACCATCATATATTGCCACCTAGAAATCTAGACTCTAAGACAAATTAGTTAAAATAACGTATGCATCGGAAACACCACACCAAATAATTGATAAGTTGCCAATTCACACTCGAAATAAAAAAACGCAAGTCTCATAAATATCCAAATTTTGACCTAAAATACCTCAAACTCATTCTCATAATATCATCCCCTGTGATCACCCGACACCACTTGCTACAAGAGAAAACAAAATAAATACATCCACCTGTATTTAGTGCCATAGATAATTTACTGACACACGTTCCATTTATTTGCACGTAACACAATTTAAATATAATTTTAAGTAAAAGGCTAGACAGTTAGAAGATAAGTCTTAAGATGGATATTTTAACTGCTATGTAATAAATTTAAGAATATTTTATGACTTTTGTATAATTTATTCTATAAAATAACCCTAGAGACTTACTTCTCACTAGTTGCAATAGAGTCCGAAGACAGTTCTTGAGTGAGGGGATTGTGTTTCGGGCAAGTCATCAGTGATGAGACGCTCCATTCCTCGCTGGTTTGTCTATGATACGCTGAAAATTTTTTTAATGTTACGAAAAAAAATTAAAATCAAAATTTCCATAGATAATCTATTAAAGTCACGGACCCTTAGGAATTAATAGACAATTTTCACGGATCCTTTGATAAAAAAATAGAAAAAAGAAAGAGATTATGTATTTATTTTAGTTTTTATTAGCATATTTTATGTATGATCCAGAGATGACACATACATAATATACTTGCGGACTACAGGTTGGGAAAAAGTGATTTAAGTATTACTTAAATTACGTAGGGGTTAATATTGAAGTCTTTCTTAGGTGTATTCAGAACGACTATTGCATATTATAGCCTTTGGTGAATAAACATGATTCCTCTAGGAAGCTTACATACATGGTTCAATTTTGTCCTCCTTGTATCAATTTAATCCTTCAAATTATTAAATTTCAAAGATCAACGATTTCAAATGTTAAGTGAATAAAATCGAGAATATTAAACCAGATCACTAAACAAGAACTGTTTTTTTAAATAGATGAAATGGCATAAGTTCTAAGCATAAACCTATTCAACAGGAGAAAACATCTAGTAATGCTGCGATTAGACTCAGCAGGAGACTCACTTAGGATAAGCGTTCTTCCGCCCATGAACACTCATAGCCGTTGCAGAGCCTTGCCACAACAAATTAATAATAGAGCCTACCATTCCGTTTAATTGTATCGCCACTATTATTGAGATCAGCGCTGAAATTAATAACTTTAGGCATCGATGCCAGGGTGAGGTCGTCGTCTGCGTCCAGATCTATGATGGGTGAGTCGTCATATGCACCGCTGCGTCGCTCTCGGCCGTCCTCCATTAATCTACATCAAAAATTAATATTTAAATTTTTATCTAATTAATTATTTTAATTTTATTATTTTATAATAAAAAAACATAAATATAACTATAAAATAGCAAATTTATGTAACTAGAAAAGAATATTTATGTTACTTTTTTCTAAGAAAACGGAGGCAAACGAGTTGGAGGCTCACCTACGATAAGCGGTCCTCCGCCAATGGACATCCCAAGCCCTTGTAGGGCCGCAGCTGATAAGTAAATCAATGGAGAAAGATATATTAGGAAATTAAGCTTCATAAAATATATTCGTTTAGAAACTAACTAATACAACATTATATTTTCATTTAATAGGCACAGGTGGTTTTTTATAATTCATTTTAAGGTTTTTGCGACTTTGAGAGCCACATTTTCGGAGATATTTACTTTAATATCGGTCAACAGGCGTAACACCGCAATCCATGCATTGGTTGTATTACCGGCTGTACCGCTCAAGCTTAACTATATTCTCACACAGAGAAACCAGTACAAAGGATATTTTACGCTGGTATTTTGGGTCAAAGGAATCATTTCGAACGAGGCAGCCCAAAGAGTGCGTCAGCACTCTGCTAAGATATATAAATCATACTATAAATTAATATAATTTTAATAAATAATCAGTCTTATATGTTCGATCTTATGTTTATAAATTTAATCTATTATCATATACACCTATAAACATAAGACCAAGAAAACCCCTAAAATTTAGAACTAAAAAAAAATTTGGTCGTAATAAATATATGACTAACCGAACTCTGGAAGCTGTCATGATATCGTCATCGATCAAACTTCTAGGTCTAATATTACAGGGCGGTTGATCTGCTACCACCCGCCGTCCGCCTCTGCCCGTGTGCTTTGACGCAATGCGTTGCGGCACGTTAGATATCGCCTGCAAAACAATTAAGCTTATGTAACAGCAATTCAGTTGAAAAACTTACTATTTGTATTTTACATGTACAGAAAGACCACCAAGCCAATATAAGTCCTAGTATATATATAAGTCTGCATATAAGAAATAGAACAAATCCACCCAAAATTATTTGACACTATACGTATTGTATGCCTTCTTAAGAAAATAGTTATATATTTTTCAAACTTAAACATCATTTTTTCAAATAGGTCCCATAATGGGCACTTTTGCCAAGTCAATTTACAATATAGATGATGATGGACAGACGACCTTATAAAGGTCGCTGGATGCAGGTCGTCTCCGACAGGTATGCATGGAGGTCCAAACGGGCGGCCTATGTCCAGCTGCGGACGTCTTACGGCTGAAATGATGATGATGAAGCTATCTTAATAGGCTTCCGGCAATCTCATTCATTGAACGAAACACAACACAAACTGGTTCACAGAGTTAATTATGGTGTTAAGTATGTCTGTGACTTAAAAACAAAAAAAAACTTTATACCCCGTCTTCATCTAGCTCCTGGCTATTGCAGTGTGAAGGTGGATTGGAGTATTTTTGAAGGAGGTCTATGGCCAACCTCTTGCTCATGTCTTGTTGGAAGAATGTATGCTGGAAAGAAGAAAGTATTTACTATCTTAATATGACTCGGTGTACAGACGACCTTATAAAGGTCTTTGGAAGACGCTAGTAGCAGGTCGCCTCCGAAGGTATGCATGGAAGTCCAAAAGGGATGTCTATGTTCAACAGTAAACGTCTTACGGCTGAATTGATGAAAAATGATGATGTAGATGATCTTAATATATGGAAATAGTAAACTAAGCCTATGTTAATTATATTTGTTATTGTTAATTTTTGAATTTAAAATCTATTTTATCATTTTTCTCGATAGATCATCGAGACCGCCCGTGCAAAACCGCGTCAAAATCCACGCTTTGGTTGTGTTGCCAGCTTTTATGCCGCTTAAGCGATTCAATTTCAGGGGCCACCGAAACAGAAGTACAAATACTGTTTCATATTAGTATTCAATGAACCCGTGGTATAATTTCAGACGTGCCAGCCCTATAAGTGCATAGTAGCTAATTTTTTATAACAATTGTTAAAATGTTTCACAGCTTTATTACATTTGAAAAAATTCCCAGTGGTTTATAAATAATAATAATAAATAATATTAGTTTCAATAATATAATTAATATATAATAATATCACTTTATAATTCGGTAATAGAGACCGTGCTGTTCGCTAAATTATAATTAAAATATAAACCTGCAACAATTTTTCAGCTGTTGGCCTTTTCTTAGGATTCTTGGTGAGTGCCAGTTTCAGGAATCCATGGAACAGCTGAGACCATCGCTCCCTCTCCTTGAGTTGTGGTGGTTTAAATCCCGACTTAGACATTAGGAATAGCACCCTCATGGGGTGTAGTTCAAACATCGGTGGTTGTAATTCAGCAAGCTCTAGAA
>DWCF01003933.1:0-18030 GCA_018230265.1 Delias oraia
TTACCAAAATAAAAATAACGATAATAGTAATTTTAAAATGTTTTACAGAAATGCTGTTATTCCCTTTTAATTTCGGCGTAGAAATATAGATGTCGCACAGCCAAAAATAACAATTCCAAAGTTTTAACCTTATAATAGCCAAGTTGAAATAATTTGGAATGACAGCCTGCGATGTTACAGAATTTATATAAAAAAAATGAATTTGTAAATCTATGTTAGATGTGCATTGTTGATTTAGATTCGTTTTTAACCATCGCCTATGTGCGGTGGAATTTATAAATATTAGGCATAAAAAGGCACTAACTAGATATATGTAAAAGTAATCAATGTTGAGCTTTATATTATATAATAAGAGCTAATGATATATAAAGTTGTAATAGTTATGTACATATTTGTGAGTTAATGTTATTTAAATAACTTTATAACATATACATACATAATGTATGCATGTTTTGATTTTATTTTCTATTTAAGTGTAAGAGCTCTTTGTTTATCAAATCATTGCTTTTTAAACTTTACAAAAAAAAGTATAAATATATTGTATTGTCGTTTTATTTTAAATAAAAATATTATTGCCCGTTTATAATTTGTGTGTTTTTAATTGTGAGAATTGAGTTTTCTTTGTTCAGTTATTAATTCAATTAAAACACAAAATTATCATGATTCTTTTATTATAATTAAAAACGAATTTATAAAAGTAAATTAATATTAGTTATTTGAGATAAGAAAATTACCATGTTTTAAGAAAACTGATATTATATCGAGGAAACGCGAATAACAATTTCTACATAAATCATATTTTTTTAAGGATTAAAATTACAAAAATTATTAAATAATATGTTCATATATATTAATATTACCAGGTACCTAGTTAATACTTATTATGCAAATTATTAATAAAAATATAATAAAATTATTAATGGTAACATATTAAAAATTAAAAGATTAATTTGCATTAAAATATACAAAAAGCTGAAACTGTAAGTTAATAGTCGTAAAACCACATCATGGTAAATATTTTAACTATTAAAATAAAACATTGTACCTAAATCTAAGAATTAAAATAGGAACAAATACTTAGACTTGTCTTCTTTGAAAAATGTTAACTCGTAACTTAGTTTAATGGTATTATATATACAAGAAATATCATTCAAATTGTATTAAAAACTCTACGCAGTTGTAGAAACAATCTCTAATCAGATTGTTATTCAATGTTATATGTATAATGTAATAATACTACAGAGATCTCGTTAATTTTGGCTACTGTGAATGCTTAAACTTAAGACTTAAAGCGGTATATGTTCACAATAGCTAGTTGAATATCACTTCGAATCGACGAAACGGCAAATCCAATAACAAATGTATTTATATGAAAATTGACACCAGGATAAGCGTAGGCAGATGTTTCAGACCATTGCTTATTTAGTATATAACATGCGAATACTTGAACCAACTAGGTGGGCGCTTCTTGTATATCAATATCTTTACTTTTACTTCTATTTAACAAAAAATCTAAATCATGCGATATTTTATTTATCATTTGGTCCGTCGGTGTCGTCCGACCATATGTCTTATTCCACTTAATATTAACTAATTCTATGTTTGATACAACGTTTTCTTCGGCCGGTAACGACGTACTGGATGTAGCTTTTCGTTTTTTCAGACAACTTTTTATTGGTAGCGATAGGTCTGGGTTGGATTGACAAAAGGAACATTGAGGCGTATATTTAGCAATGTGTATTTTAAACGGCCTTTGTAATTTATATGAAATTGTTTCTAAATTTGAATTTGGTGGTTTAGGTACGTCGAGTTCAACGTAAGTGGAAGGGATGAGATCGCAAAGAGCGCGCGTAGTATTTCGCCTCGGCCGAAGTGGACTCGCTGTGAAGTCCGCACTTTGGACTATATCGGCTCGGCTGTCTTGGCACGACAGGTTTCTGAAAAATAAGAATAGATTACTTATAATATTGTACATTTATTTTATTACATATATGGATAATATTTTCAGTAATAACTTTATTTTAAATTAGTACGTTGAAAAAATTACACAAACCTACATAAGTTCAGTAAAAAAGCTATAGTAATCATAGGGTAAACACAATATGTGTTCAATTTCACTTGAAATTTTCTTCAATAGATAATCGATTACCTGTTGATTTTCGAAGGGCTATCGAACCGCCAGTACGAAGAGAGCGGTGTGACAGGAGAAGATCCCTCAAAGCCTAGACTCTGGGCCTCTCCGCTTTGTGCGATGTACACTGGAGAAGGGGGTTATGATAGTAGGCACCTATTATTACATAAATAAATACAATCAAACATTAACCAATAAAAATCCAGCCACTGTCTAGTCATTATGAATAATACACCAAAAACAAGACATAATTCTAACTTTCTTTGAAAAATTATTTACCGATATCCTTAAATTCTGAAATAAAGACTATGTAGTTAACGACTTTCACTTTTCACTACATAATCTTTTACCCTTATAGTTGAAGAGTCATTTGTAGTTTACGACAATATTTAAGTTATTTTTTATACACTATATAGTAATATAGTCTAAATTTTTTAATATTTATGTACTTAACATGTTTTTGCGATTGTAAGTCTTAGTTTAGATACCTAAAATACTAACAGCTAAGTGTGGTGGCTCCGCGTTGCTTTCTGCCTGCAGGCAGGATCATTAGGCGACGGGCGAGTTGGACGCTGTCCTCATCACATAACACGCATACGAACATTGACAAACCCTGAAAATACACCAAACTTATTCCTTTCCGTGTTAAATCACATTAGACCTTTTTAAAAAACAAAAATTATTTTAAATAGATCATATTTGTATACGATTCGCTGAGTGAGTGAGGAAATCGGAGGCTTTTTTACATTATGCCGGTTGATCGATGTAAAAACCTGACAACACAGCCAATATGCAGCCTATGGCGCGGTGTCCACGAGCGGTGGTGTGATCAAGACCTGCTCCGTTGTTCGCAATATAAAAAAAATAAGAATGTTTTTTTCATTAGCATTTCATGAGATTGATGTTTCACTTTAAAATAATTTTATCTTAATTATATCAAGCTTAACTTACATCAGCCAGTGCTGTAACGGCAAGTATTGCGACAAGAAAAAGCCGCCGGTCCCCAGGCTGAGCGTACGCAACACTGGCTGCTTGCGCCACAGACGTTGTCACCAAGAGGAATAACGTATGACGTAGTACACGCATTCTGAAATCAAAACACTCACTTTTTTAAATCTTTTTTGTTGATTACAGCTAAAAATACACATACATGGGAGAAAATATACATAGATGTAAAAGATATTATCTGGAAGTGTCTATTTGAGTCCAACAAGCCATAATGAGTTGTATCCATATTTGGAAATAAATATTTTCATTAATAAACTATAGCGGACATATATATATAATAAAATAAAGCGGACAATGGTCAGACAGGTCTCCTATATGGTAAGAGAACACCGCCACCTATGAACAACCGCGCCACAGTCCGCGCATTGGTTGTGTTGCCGACTTTTTACGCAACTTAAGCGGCATTATTAAGGGTCTCTGATAGCCTCACTCACTCTGCGAAACATAGTACAAGTACCGTTTCACATTGAATATTTTGTGAGCCTATGGTATCACTTTGGACGCGCCAAGTAGTGCGTCAGCATATTTTTAAGCATGACTCTCCTACAGTTGCGATAGTATTAAGACACTCGCCCAGCCACTGCCAAGCCCTTCCAGAGACCGAATAAATTATAAATTAAATTATAATTGTCTGGACCGGGATTCGAATCAGATACCTCTCGCTTCATGATACACTTTTTAAATCCATTAAGCTACGAAGCTCTGTAATGTAATTGTATGTAAATGTAATGTAATTTGATACGTTTGACTTACCTTTTCCTAAGATAAGTCCGTTGTTCAGCAGTGACCTTGCGTTTGAGCAGACGCATGTTATACGCAGCGCACACAGCCAATATAGTGCAAAGCAAAGTAAGCAGGACACCGCTGCCTGCGTATATTAATTGGGCGCCCGAGCCCAGCTGCAATGGCGCTCCGCCCCACAGCTTAGCGCATAAGCTCGCTAGAATACTGAAGCCTGGAAACACATATTTATTAATTATTAACAGATTAATCGTACTAACACTAATTGAGCCGGCTCGCCCACAGTGATACCACAAGCTCACAAAATACTCAGCGTGAAACGGTACTTGTATTGTGTTTCGCAGAGTGAGTGAGGATATCGGACGCCCTTAAAAAGTGCCGGCGTAAAAAAGCCGGCAACACAACCAATGAGCGGATCGTGGCGCGGATTTTCATGGGCGGCGTGCTCTTACCATATAGGAGACCCACCTGCTCTATTGCCCGCTATAGAATACAAAAAAGAAATATGTTTACCGATTGAAATCATGGGAGGTAGTATATCAAAAATGAAAGTCTATCAAACTTAACAAAAAAATAAAGATCCTTGGATATTTCTACAACGTCATCTAGTCCCAAGCTTACCAACCTAATGCTTATATTATGGTAACGAGGTCACGGATATAATTTTTAAATAAATGCATATCTTTATATAGTTCTGTAGTCAAAGAATCGTATTACACTGTGTTTGAATCATAGGAAAAAGGGAAAAAGCCATAGATAATAATACCAGCAAGTATCCCAACGGCGCTGGCTGTCTGAGGTCTTCCAGCTAATTCCGCTTGGAGGAACAAAGGCTGAGCACAAAGTGCTGCACAACTTATAGACCAACACGCTGCGCAGATCCAGCCATAAGGACCGGGACAAGATTCCTCCTAAAATTTATTAATTTTAATTATAAAATTAAGAAGTTTTTTTAAAGAAGCAATACAATTACATTCGCTTCTTTTATTCACAACTGTTGTTACAATAGATATATTTTTAATATAAAAATAAATATAACAGAAGTGTGCAGTATATTTTCCTTTCATAAATTCATTTTAGACATTCCATATATTCACCTGCCTAGTATCACATTCGAGTAGGATCAGCAGAGCCACTCCGTTCGCCAGTGCGGTGATCATGCTCAAAACCTTTGTTAGTTGTGGGCCAATCGTGACCATTGTCAGACACTGCACGACCGCAGCTATAAGGCATAAAGCGCCACCCAAGCCGACGGTCACTTTTACTATTTCTCCCAAGTCTCTATCTGCATCTGTCTAGAAATATTTTATATTATATAATGCAGTTAAAAGCGTATTGAAATTACAGTTTAAAGTCCATGTAACGTCTCTCGATTTAAAGCGTCGCGTCCCTAAAGCGTCAAAATCAATTGGCTTTAGTTGGTTTAGCTTGTCTTCCATCCACCTTTTCTTCTCTTCATTTAACGACAACTCATTATAACGCTATAAAATGCACAGTCCCTTCAGTGTCATTATAAAGAGTTTACACTGGATATTGAAACTTTATGAATGATCTCTACATCTCAATATTGATAGCAATTAATTTAAGAATGTAGCATCCCTCTTATACGTATTTTTGCTTATAATTGTTTTTAGGTAAAGTAAAACGGTTTTGATCATAGGAGGTTCTGGAAAGTACATCAGTTCCAAAAAAAACTATATTACAACGTTATTTTTGTTCTAATGGTACCGGATCTGTTTTAAACACAAGAAATTTGTAATCAAAATTAAAATCAAGTTATCTTAATTCATATTGAATAAAAAACATGATCAATGATGGCTAAGTTTCCAGGTTTTTAAAAAACGCATCCAAAACGAATGAACGGATTTAATATTGAAATTTACTGAAATATATAAATGATGTTGTTTTCAACATAATAAGTATGACTCACAAGTGTGGGGCGAGCAACGGTGAAAAGGCCGTAAGTGGCCAGACCCCGGCACCGACACGACACGTGACTTGGTTCTGGGACTCGCACCTCGCAAGCGTCGATATTCCATGTGGCCGGATCAGCCGTGGTCCGTAGTGCACAGGCTAAATTAGATTCTGGAAGACAAATAATCATTTCTAAGTTTTACAGCATTAATAAATTAGATTAGATTAAATATTAATTTGCAAAACTACTAAAAATCGCAACGTATCAAATGTACATATATTTTCATTTCTATAGAAATAAGACGTCAATGATGTTCAGCTGAAATTTGTTTTCCTCAGAGTCATATCGTTTTGACAATGTAGACTTTATAAAAAACACGTCCTATTATATATTTTCAACATAAATAAAAATACTTTTCAAAAAGAAAAAAAACCCTTTCTATTACATGTAAGAAAAAGGATTTTTATCCGTTACACTGCTCGGTTATTAAATTTAAAATTTTACATTTTAAAAATTCTTAATCGATAAAGCAATATATTTAATTATACGATACTTCTTTAATACTAACCAACGGCAGTATAATTCTTTGCATGTTTAAAAAGAAGCGTAACTGTGTATTGGTTATCCTCTCCGTTGGAAGCTCGAACTTGAGACTGAGCGGATGCCATATTGTATTCAACTTCACTCCCGCCTCTGAAACGTTTATTCATACTACTTTCAAATTACCTATATTAAATATATACATTTATATAAAACGTGTCCATACTTACTTGAGTCCAATAAACCTTCGCAAAGACGGTAGACGGGATGACAGTGACTTATAATTGACAGCTGCCATAGACACGTTCCCTTGATCATCGACCTCAACGTCTATAGAGGTTAGGAGCCATTCCGAAGGTGGGCTTAAAGGAAATTTAAAGTGCGCCTTATCCAGTACTAATTTTACTTGTACAGAAAACCCTTGGCCTGTGAAATCAAGGCTCTCCTTCAATGTTGCCGTGTCAGCTACTGCGTTTTGTAAGTCGTATATTTTCTGGAAAGTAAAAAGTACCTGTTAAGTATACATTAACTACAAGTCATAACATATATAGAATTAGACTATACAAAAACAAAAAATTTTGCTTTAACTATAAATCAAGCATTATCATAACATTTTAAACAGATAATGAAAAGGAATCTTTAGTGTATGGACAACTACAAATCGGACCTGTTTACCTGTTCATCAAGAAAGCCATCAGGATACTTAAGCAATGTATCGTATATCCTTAGAAGTAGTTCAGCACTCAATTCCTTGTCCACCCTTTGAACTATTGGAGACCGCAGATAATCCAGCATATCCCGGCTTTGTTGGAGAGGAATAGTAGCAGATCCTGGGTGACCGGGAAGTGAACGAAGAACTGTCCCATATTGACGTACAACATCGTTAACCGACACCCATGAATAACCGTAGGATATCCGAGTAAACTGTAAAAATACATATACAGCCATAAGGTTTTACTCAATTTCTGTTGTTTATGTCTATGTATATATAATGTATCTATGAATAAAAATAATAAAAATAATTATTTAGTGAAAAATTGATTTAATTCATAGCATACCTGTTCAAAAATATCCTGTAGAGATTCATCAATACATCCAGAAAAATTGGGTAGACCCCATTTTACATTAGATTGGCTTGTTTTAGTTTCACATAATCTGAAAGAATAAGTTATGATTATAATACCTCGTTTATTTTTTTTGAGAGCCTCGTAGCTTAATGGTTTTGAAAGTGTACCTTGAAACGAGAGGTATCGGGTTCGAATTCCGGTCCTGACAATTATAATTTAATTTATAATTTATTCAGTCTCTCAAAGGGCTTGGTCGGGTGATTGTCTTAAAACTGTCGCACCCGTGGGAGAGCCATGCTCAAGCAAATGCAAACGTAGTTATTGGGCCTGTTCGTTCGAAGTGATACCACGGGCTCACAGAATACTCAGCGTGAAACAGTACTTATACTGTGTTTTACAGAGTGAGTGAAGATATCGAATGACCTTAAAAGTACCGCGCATTGGTTGGTTGCCGTAAAAAGCCATCAACACACCCAATGCGCGGACTAGGGCGCGGTTGTTCATGGGCGACGGTGTTCTCTTCC
This sequence comes from Delias oraia, assembly GCA_018230265.1. Classification (NCBI taxonomy): domain Eukaryota; kingdom Metazoa; phylum Arthropoda; class Insecta; order Lepidoptera; family Pieridae; genus Delias; species Delias oraia. The sequence goes on from DWCF01003933.1 coordinate 7,927, forward strand.
CATATATAGGAGACCTGCTCCGTAGTCCGCTATAGAATAATAAAAAACAACTTAAGTCATTCTTTTTGTTCGTAATATTAGAAGATCTTAATCATAATAACAATTCAATTTCCAGCGATGTTTCAATGTAATGTTTCAATGAAACAAATAGAATTATAATTTTCATCACCTCCTAGTTTCACCTATGTATCCAGAAGGACAGTTGGAAATTGTTTGGGCGCCGGGGGCAGTTTGCGGCCACCGAATGCCATGCGAGGGTTCACTTGGGCACATATCCTCAGTTGGGCTGAGTGCCCAAACAGTTACGGATTTAGAGTTGGCCCCGGCAGCTGACGACACTTGACAGCTATATTCACCTGATTTCTGATGTTAAACAGAAATTATGACAATAGCATATAGTAATGAAATATAAATTATTATTTAAGGCTCATTAAAAGTTTTTGGTTTTAAGAATGATAATTTAAACAAGTCTCTTCGTCGCTCGAATGTTGTCTATTCCCATTAGTTTGTGGTTGAAATATATGTAAAGTAAACGTTCTTAACAACCAAATATTTTTTTGAGTTAGGAGGCAAACGGGCTATCATCTATGATTAGCGTTTAGCCGCCCATGGCCACCTTTAGCCCCAATAGAGCCTCGGGTGCGTAGTCAGTACCTCATATTTTGAAATTTAGTGATTATATTTACGTACATACTTTTTATTATTAAAAATTATTATTTTTATTATTTTTTTAGTATTTTTATTATTATTATTATTTTATTGCTATAGCTATACACTTTCAGAATCATACCTGTACATTATATAACTTTAGGACGCTCCCAGCGGGATATAGATCCTCCCAGACTTCTCGTCCTGGTGCCAACGCGAGTAAGCTTTTATCTCGAGCCCAGCTGAATCCTAATGCTCCATGCATTCTTCCCGAACCAACCAAGCAGGTTATACTAACATTATCCCCCTGAAACAATATTAGCCTGTAATAGTGAATTCCATGATCCATTGGCGTGATTTATATATTCCTAAAGAAAGTTAGATTCTTTATATCTGATAGAAGATCATTTGTTAGATTTATATAATTTAAATTATAATTGCTGCGGCCAAGGACGATTAAAAACATTTTTCGTGGTAGTTTTGTGGTAGGTAGAAAAGCAAAAGATGATTAGTTATTTTTCTAATTCTATGAGAATCTAAAGAATAGGGAGTGGCCAGTAACTATAAAACAATACAGATACGAAATTGTTTCTTGTAAGTATATAATGTTAAAGGGTAATTAAGAAACGATATTAAAACTGCATACCTTTAAACTTTAAAATTTAGTATAGTGTTGCCCAAATGTTCCATTAGGTCTTAGAAATACATAAATTGTAGCGAGCGCCAATGTAAGTAAAAAATATATGCAAATGGTACGAACATCTTACTTTATTCAGTGTGAGTGTGGATGGAACTAGAATGATATTTGGTGGACGGAATACGGTAAGCCTCAAGGCACTGCACCTCCGGCGGCCCGCATCTTCCGCAGCGCAAGACCACTTCCCGCCATCCAGTTTCTTCGCTGAAGAAACGCCCAACACTGACATCCGGCGGCCCAACGCGTCCTCAGCCACAGTGCGGGTCCAAATACCTCTAAAGAGACAGTTTTCCGAGTGAACTAATGCGTACTTTCAGCAGTAACTTAGACTAATCTAATGTTCGGTAGTTGTTGGTGCAGCTAAAATATTTTCTTTTTATTCTATAGCGGACAACGGAGTAGGTGGGTCTCTTATGTGGTAACACCTCCGCCCATGAACAACAAGGCCACAGTCCGTGCATCGGTTGTGTTGCCGGCTTTTTACGCCCCTTAAGCGGCACTTTTACGAGCCTCCGATAGCCTCACTCACTACGAAGCTCAGTATAAATACCGTTTCATGATATGTATTCTGTGAGTCCGTGGTATCAGTCCGGACGAGCCGGCCCAATTAGTGGTCACTCTTAAGCTCTTCCAGAGACTGAATAAATTATAATTGCCAAGACCGGGATTCGAACCCGATACCTCTAGTTTTATGGTACACTTTAAGGTACGAGGCTCTCAAATTTATAGTAAATCTATATATTTAATGAATACAGTTTAAATAAAAATTCAATTCGTATGTGATAAAAGAAACCTAAATCACTCGTAACCAAATAGTAATTATTAATGAGAATTATTTTTATTTCTATACCTTTAAACGTGGCGTGGAAACACAAACATGTAGAGGCTTATGCACCCCCGCGGTGCCTTAGAACCTAAGTACTTACTGAGGTTTTGTACTCTATGTATATATATATATATATATATATATATATATATGTGATATTCCTTGTAGATGGTTAAATAGGGATAAAGGTTCTTATTTCTAGAGGTAATGACTTGTCGAATCCAAAGGAATTCCAAGTTTATTCTAAACAATGTCTTAACAGAAAAATGGCACGGCTTTGACAAATGCTCCCATAGAACTAAACTTTCACACCCAGGTAAACTGACCCTCAGCATTCGTTCTCTTTCTTTCTCTCTCGCAGTCATACACTCACGATATGGTATCTTACATCTAGACTTAAAGACTACCTGACGGCCCACGCTCTTGGCGCATACTCTTTATTTTCGATATATACATATATATATATATATAATATATAATATATATGTGTACTATATATAATATATGTGTAATATATATATATATATATATATGTGTGTGTATATTTATGAATTTATGAAAATAAAATCATTATTATAAAGTAAATATAGATTTTGTCACACCTCGTAGTAGCGTTGAAATTGATTTTTACTCCGTCTTTGTACCACGTGAAAGTGATGCTTGGGGATCCGTAAGACATACAGCTCAGTATGAATTCTCCACCTTCCCATACTTCAGGGTGCTGGTTTATTATTAATTTCTGCGAACGTATTTATAATTATATACACGTTTTAGAACATTCATATATGATTTAGTTTAATGTAACAGGTGAATTAATGTTTTTGGTGTCGCGGGACTTCTGCAAGCCGTGACGTATACCCGACATATACCCGTGACGTCACAGTTCTGAGCTTAGAAGGCCGGTCCAATTTTACAAAAAAAATATTTTATTATATAGCGGACCAATTCCGATGTATAACCGCGTCATACTCTGCGGTTTGTGCTGTTGTGTTACCGGATTCTTACGCCGCTTAAGCGGTATCACTAAGTGGACCTTCGATAACATCACTTACTCAATGAAGTAGTATAAGTATTATTACATTAGTTAATTATGATTGATGATATATAGATGATAGATATAATGAACACAAGATGTTGCTTCTGACAGTATGTATTCGCTTTGCTTTGTTTTCCTTTTGACATTTTAAATATGAAATAATTGGGTTTGGAATTATGAATTGCCTGAAAACAAAAACTACTAAAGGTTTTGTCCATGGGCGGAGGATACTTATCCTAGGTGAACCTCCTGGTTGTTTGCCATTGTTTCCATAAAAAAGGTATTTTAAAATACATTTGTAGTATTTATGTTCTTCGTATGAAGGAGTATACTCGTTTAATGATAATTTGTGATATGTTCCAATGATAGGTGTTTGAGAACGTGCGGTCTGTTTCATTTCGTAGAATGCTCTGTGATAATAAAGGCGTTAACTCAAATTAACGAGATAAATGTCTGGCTGCACGCCAGTTGTAATTAGGACAGTTCTCAAGGATTGCGCGATGGAAAATAATTAAACTTTCAGTGCGATTCACATGATTCTACCTACGTCGGAACTTTTATTGTATCCACGCTCGCAATAAGTAGTTAAGCTTAGTTTTTGTTGGAAGGAATTACTTTAAAAATTCTTCTTTATATATACGGTATAAGTTTTTTTTATCTTCTACAATTACGTACTTCCAACATATTTCTCTAACTCCAACCATCTTTTAAAATTTCGTAATAACAGATTGTCTATGTATTTTGTGGACTTTATCTGTTAGGTAAGCCACCCGCCCATTAGCAATTAGTAGCCTATTAGTATGTAAAGATTAACATACGTCTAAATTTAGCGCCGGCTGCATTTCGAAGTGTAGCGTCACGGGTAGGAGTTTCAGCGAGTGAGATTTTCGTGTTGTGAGTCTTGCCAGGGCGGTGCGAATGGCGCTCGCCTCACGACGTAATCCCCACACCCGCAACCAAACAATGCGACTGCCGTTATCCGCTAAACTGTTCAAGAAACGATACCATAATCTAAGAAAATAGTCGGGCAGTTTGAATTTTGGCAGGATATTCTAAATCCTTTTCAAATCCTTTCGTAATTGATGAGGCTCAATGAAGGCGCAGAAGATTGAGTACAATTTAAACAGTTTTTAATAATCCGGAATTACGAATGAAATTTGTGATTATTATTTGGACACATTTTTGCTATTTTCCTCTTATTAGTTAAATTGGCTTTAAAAGCATTTCTGTATATTTGAATTTTATACCTTACCTAATATTCAACACTTGGATTTCTTCATGCAAAGTTATATTTGTAGCAAGGAGATAATCGGTTATCTGAAAATAATTATGGAAATATAAGATTTATGAAGAAATATTTTTTGTTTAGCAAGCATAGCAAACCTATACTTATATGAACTACGTTAAGTAATTTCAAAAGGTTTACAATTATAAATTTTGTTCAAATATAAAACTTCTTACAATTCTGATTCATTACGTACAGTTAAATGAAAAAATATCCTTTTTTTTAATTACTAAGCCTCGTTGTACCTAAGAGTTATAATCTACTGCGTTAAAATATTTTGAGAATAAGAAAAACAACGACAAAGACAAAAGTACCTGCTCAGTGACTTCCTCTGTTATGTTAGAGTTCCCTGTGTCAGCAATTTGTAGTTTTGTTTCAAAACGCGCAGAAACTGAAAATTCACGTAGTGACAATTGTTAAGTTAGATAATCATTTGAATGAACTTATCTCTTACTTTTAGTGTTAGCTTTTCAGTTCTCTATATCTCTCTCTATTTTTCTGTAGTTTTTAATATGGAATTAAATAAAAATATGTTTCAATGTATTTTTATTTGAGAGGCTCGTAGCTAAATGGTTTAATAAGTCTACCATAGAGCGAGACATATCGGGGTTCGAATCACTGTCAAGACAATTATAAATTATAATTTATTTTATAATGTATTCGGTCTTTGGAGTTGCTTGACCTCTGTCAATACGCGGGGCAGTGGCGTATGCTGAAGCTCTAATTGGGCCTGCTCGTCTGAAATGATACCACGGGCTCACAGAATACTCAGCTCGAAATGGAAGTTGTACTTGAAACGGTGCTTCTACTGTTTCGCTAAGTGAGGATATCGAAGGCACTTAAAAATATCGTTTAAGTGGCGAAAACAGCCGGAAACACAATCGAGCTATGGTGTGATTGTCCATTGGCGTCGGTTTTCTCTTACCATATAGAAGACCAACCTGCTACGTTGTCCGCTATACCATAAAAAATATAAGCTTGATACTTTGATTTAATTGAAACCATTTTAATGTTTGTTACTCCTTCGTGCTTAGTCGCTGCTTATGTGTATAGGTGTAGAGATAAATAGACAAAAAGTTAATCGAGTTTTGTGTTAATTTAATATCGTTCTTGTTACCAATGATATCATATAAAAGGTAGCCTAATGTTAAAATAATGATCAAAAAATCTCACCACTGTCTGTATCTTTCGGATTACAATCACAACTCGTTGCTTCCTTGCAATTATCTGAACATTCTTCGATTCCACATTCTGTAATGAAATATTATGAACTTTGTTAAAGTTTACATTGAACGACGTAAGTGAAAGGCAATATATATTATGTAATTGCTTTTAGAACTAAAAAAAACTAAAAGAAACCATTTTTAGAATTAGACGGTTAAAGGGGATTGCAATATTAAAATACGTTATTATATTAAAATTTACGTCAAATTAGCTACGTCACCGACAGCCAAAACCAAGGTATCGGATTCTAAGAGTGTGAGAAGTTAAAGGATGAACGTTAAGCACAAAACTAAGACAAAGCAATACGTGTTGGGTAAGGTTTATTACAGCGGTGCACCTGTTCGCAAACTTCCGTAACTTCACAACTAGACATGTGGCTCTTTGAGTTATGTGTGGTCTTATATATAACTTTTACTTTGGTAAAATTTATATAAAACATTAAGTAGATGTAAAGTGAAGAGTTATAGAGAAGCATAAAGCCATCGTATCTGAATAGTGTCGGAATACGTTTAGATATACTATATAAGGTAAAATTACATAACATAGTACGACTGAAAGCCAAAATCGTTTAGATTGCGGCGTTTAATATTTATTTTTAATTGGATAGTGTAAATTTTCGCAAAACTAATTTCAGTTCCCTATCTGTAGTATACCTGGGGCAGCAATTTCTGATTCACAAAGATCGCCGGTGTAACCCGGCGCACAGATGCAACTTACGGCCGCCGGGCCCATTTGCCTGAAAATTACAAAGGCTTTTAACATCGCTCCTGTTTCGAGCCCTTTATCGAGGCCAGACGAAATAACATGAATTCGTATTTCTCTTTACAGGCTAAAGAGTAAAGTAAATTTTTTACGGTAATCTTATACATCACTCTCAATGCTCAATTATATTACTTTTCTCATGCTCTTTAAACTTCTATGATAATATTCGCACTAACTGAACTTAAAAAAATTAAAAATACAAATTTTTCACAAAAGTTTATGAGGACGCAACTTATTTTCATAATTCTTAATTTGTAGTTGTTGCGCAGCGAGTTTACTAATTGTCGGTTAAAAAGTTTCCCTTAATATTTTCATTCACTTATAAAAATGAGTCAAATAAATCTCGTAATTAATTTAAAAGTTAAGACTTAATAAAGTTTCAGCGGAAGGAAGATATAAATTGTGTTACCTCTTCATGAGGCAATTAACAAAAAGTGCTCGCGGTAATTTATGAAAATGGGTAACTTAGCCTAATAATTAATACTTTAATAATTATATTAATGTATTTTACCTTTCATAACCGTGAACAGGCTTCAAAGAAGTTGTTATTTTGATCCCTAATCGTGGAGCTTCACTTACTAGTTAATTGAGATTTTTTATTATACAGCGAATGAGGCAGCCGTATCTTTTGACAGTAAAAGATAACCACCGCCCGGAAACAACTGCGTAGTAATACACCCTTTAGTTGTATTGCCGTCTCGCCACTTAATCAGAAAACTTAACTTACTGGAATTCCAGTATACTCACCTCAAGAAGTATTAATATAATAATTTAATTAATTAGTTGACGTCATTTGTTATACCTGCATACTCCTTTATTCTTGCACAGATTAGAATTCCTTGGGCACTGTGGACCGATGCCGCAGTCAGGGCCCGAATAACCCGCGAAGCATGAACAGAAAAATTTTCTGAAATCAATTATTATTATTTGAGATTTTAGGCGTTGCAACGGTATCGCAAATTAAATTCAATTTCAAATTTTTCAATCAAAAAATAAATTCAATAAATTCAATTTCGAATTGAATTTTTATAATCAGCATGTGTACAGTTAAAGTTCTTTTTATTTCAGAACTCTAATTCAATATTTTTAAAATAAAATCGATAAACTAGCAGAAGATTCTATTATAAGTAGTCCACCCCTAGCAGATCCACGGTTGCGTTGCCAGTCTTCTACGGATAAGTACGCTATTTTTGTGAAGGTGTCGTATTGGTTTGGAAATACCTCTGCAGGCAACTGGTTACACGGAATATTATATAAATTTTTTGTATGTTATAACTATATCTTAGCTTATACTTACGTATAATCTGATGTAGCGTAGCAGTGCCCGAGGAGGCGGCATTCAATAGCACTGCAAGAGTCCTGCGGTGTAGTAGGTTGGGCGGACGGACCCGGGCCCACAGCGAATGTAACGTTGAATCCGAATACCTGCAGTAGCCCTAATGCCCGCAACTGCGTGCCTTCGAGGTGCTCCAATGACAGCTCTACAACCAGAACTGGACTTTGAACCTGGTCAAAATAAAGATCATTAAAATATGTTTATATATATATAATATGTCTCTTTTAGGTATTTTCAACTGTGACGGTATAAGCCTTTTTCAACTTTTTCGATTATATTTTACTATCCTAATATGGTCGTAACAAAATTATAATATCAGTTATATAATGAAAAACATTGATTATTTACCAGTCTATATCGAAATATATATACATTTATTCGAACCTTCATTAAGCCTTATGCTAGACAAATTTGAAATATAAATGCTACCATAAAAACTGAATATTGTTTTTGCAAGAATGAAACGCACTCTTCAATGAAAAATAAATATATGCTGCATAACGCTTGTTTATCATTTTCAAAGTCAACCTTTTCATAAATGATAGCGATTTCCAAGAAAAATTCAATTTTCTAGAAGTCTTTTTAATACTCATCGGGTTCGGGCAAAATGTTTAGTTATTGATATTCGGCCGACGCCTTCCCATTCTATTAATTTTAATGTGCCATTCAGATCAACTAGAAGGTCGTTTAAGAATATTTATTGTGAATTACGTTCGAAATACCTATTCGCTGTACAATCACGATGGTAAGAAATATTGCTTATACAATTGAAGTGATTTTACTAAAGATATTATCACGAGATGAATATTGCTTTCGGCTCTTACCACTAAAGAGATTTCGAGATTTATTCAAACCCACTTTTACTATTTACTACCAGTTAATGGTGGGTACTAGAATGATAACATAATGTTATGTAGGTTGATACTGTTTTAGTCTATATAAGGCAGTCTCGGGCTTTGATTTATGTACCAATCATTAAAGTAGACTTAACATATATAAAACAAACTTGGGTTAGTTACTTTATTTATAATCCAAGAAGGGTTGGAGCTATTTCATGAAATTAGGTATGGAGGTAGCTGACAACTTACATTAAATTTTGGAACAAAGTAACAACAATTATCGGTTGACTGTGCTAATTACACTAATTTACCTGAAAATACAAAGAAACGACGTTTAATGTTCAGTAATGTCGCCTTGTCAATTCTATACTTAATAGTCTTATCTCTGTATAGGTTTTGATATTACTTAAATGTACAAAATTATATAAACTTCAATTCGCCATTCTCTTACACGTCACCCCGATGCGCCCTCTATAAAGTCCCATGGTAAAATGACTCCGCAACGGCCCAGGCCGAGATTCGTGTCTCGCAGAAGACGGCCTTGCGTGCGGGACGCATCATTACCGATCGCACTGATATTTTTTTTACTACAAAAATGAAGGAAATGTATCGGTGTTTCGTGTTTGGCGGATGCAATGATTGCTGAGGGTTATTACTGGATTGGACGACGACATCAGCGGGGTGTACTAGTATAACTTAATCTAATTAGCATAGCGAGGAAGATAATCTTACGAAGTCAAATTATAGCTCTTGAAACAAAAATTCTGATGAAAATATTGTTACAATTAAGTTCAAGACAAATTTGTCCTTCACGAAGATGACCCTTGAAAATTCTTTTATTGAATGAATTGCTGTTGAAAGCACTTGGCCTTGATTTAATTAAAAATATAATTCTAGAATTGTTTTAGAACTTCATGAATGTATTGGAAAGACGATCTCATAAAGGTCGAGAGCAACCGCTGGATCCAGATCGCTCAAAATCGCAATAGGTGGGCGTCTCTGGGAGAGGGCTATGTTCAGCAGTGGACTTAATAGGCTGATGATAATGATTGATGAATGAATGTATTGAATGCAAGATTCATGAATATACAAAAAAAAAATCAATACGGAAAAAATTGATCTATTTCATTTGCAGTTATTTTATTTAGTAAAATGATTTTATTAATTAAATATGATTTATTAATTATGATATAATATTGGTATTGTTATGGGCATTGTGGATATCGCCCTTGTCCCAACATTAATGCGATCATCTATTGTGTACACAGTTGTACGCGAGAATTAATGCTAACACTAAGCTCTAATCCTTGCATAACCCTCTCAGGTCATCAACAAGGAGGCTATAGTCCCTAACGACTCGCTACTCTATTGTGTGTATTGTTAGACTATATGATTTGCAATGAAAGCCTTATTTCCTAATTAAGTATCTACCATTATATTTTTGGGCTTAA
>DWCF01003934.1:0-18029 GCA_018230265.1 Delias oraia
GAACGAAATCTGTTAAGCGGTTTAAGAGTCCATTGAGGACAAACATTGTGACACGAGATTTATATATATTAAGATTTTAGTTGAGTGAGCGCTATTTCGATAGCGCCGAACACCATCCTAACCAGAAAAGACCATAAACGGAGATAGTAGGGTTCTGTATAAGGGCTGCGATAACAACGGCCTTCGCCAGACATGTTCGAGGGCCTAACTACGTCGCCAGACTTGCTCCAATTAGTTTCCGACCCCCCGATCAGGCGGCCCAAAACCACGCGGCGGCCGAAGCCGAGGTTCGTGTCTCGCAGGAGACGCCCTTACACCAGTCGCGACTAAAAATCAAATTTATCGCGTATAAAAAATTTCAATTTAAACAAAAAAATACCAATTAACAAAACGATCCGCCATATATTAAATTCATTTGTTACAAAAAATGTGATAAATCTTCATGAAAATCTAACTTCTTCATCTGTTCGACCGATGTTTTGCAAACTTCACGTAAACCATCCAATAAATAGGTCGAACAAAGCCCAAACATTTGGTCTGGATAGGTGGGACCGATCTTGAGTTGAATTTACAACGAAAGGTGGCATTTGTGAATATTTTTTCATGATATAGCGGACAACGGAGCAGGTGGGTCTCCTATATGGTAAGAGAACACCACCGCCCATCACTACACGCGCCGCAGCCCAAGCATTGGTTGTGTTGCCAGCTTTTTACGCTTAAGCAGCATAGTTTTGAATGTCTTTGATATCTTCACTCACTCTGCGTAACACAATAGAAGTACCGTTTCAAGAACAACTATAATTTCACACTGAGTGTTCTGAGAGCCCATGGTATCACTTCGGACGAGCCGGTTCAATTAGCGCATCAGCGTATGCTTCAGCATGTCTTTCCCACGGGTGCAATAATTTATCTATATAGATAAATTAAAATCTCATTAATATAATAAGCGTGAAAGTATTGGACGGCCGGTGGTTTGTTACTGTCTCACGCGAAAACTGCCAAACGTATTTTAATGAAACTTCGCAATCAAGTAAACAGCTCATATGTTAGAATAAGTTCCGTGTGATTACCGGATCAGAACAGTACAACTCCCAGTCTTCCTAATGGGATGTCGTAAAAGGCGAATAAAGGACACTTCACCGGAGGGTGGGCAGCAGCGCCCTTTCGAGTACAGCAAATGCTCTGCGATCACCAACCCGCCTGCCTAGTGTGGTGATTAAGGCAAATAACCACCCTTTGGGGGAGGCCTATATCCAGCAGTGGACTTAGATGGGCTGATGATGAAGAAGAAGAATGTTAGAATAACGTATTGTGTGAAGCGGCCAAAATACAGAGCGTAATAATTGTAGTAATTCGCACCAAGAAGGTCACGTTCCTAACGGGGTGACGTCTGCCGGTTCTACTAGTACTTTATATTTTAATAACATTTTATTTTTTACAGGCTTCGCGTATAAAGATGCTTGGGAGGCAGTATCATATGTAATAACCATAAAGAACTTTTTCAAATGGAATAAGATATCAATTCTGGGGCACTCGTTGGGATCAGTCGTTGGACTGCGATACGCTGGCCTATACCCAGATGTTGTGGATATGTGTATACTCGTCGAAAATGTTGTCTTACAAGATACCTTGGATTTCGCATTTACTCGTATAGTTCCGAAGACGTTTCAGAAAAAGGTGGAGTGTCAGAATCCTCTGATCGTTAAAGAAACACACGTAACAATGGAAGAATTGACTGATAGACTTTATATTAATACGCAAAAATCTATAAAAAGGGAAAACCTACAGTATTTAATGAAACGCGGCGCAAGACAGATTTCAGAGGAGCCGAACAAGTTTTTGTTCTCCAGAGACATTCGACTTAAATACGATACATCCGCTCCGATCAATATGGAGTTTTTGGAGAAACTAATTAAGCGCATATCATTTCCTTTATTGTATTTGAAAGCGACCGATTCATTTTTTAAGCCGTATGATCAGTACTGCTTGAGAGTGCAGGAGATACTTAAAAAGAATAACCCAAATTTCGAAAGCCACATAGTTGACGGCACCCACCATGTCCATTTGAATAACCCAGAAATAATACAGCCCATAATCGTAGATTTCCTGAGAAAACATAAATTTATTGATGAATAAGGATAAATACCAAAATAATAATTGTATTGCGCAGGACTTTTGATGAGAAGTTTGATTAGAGGTTATTTAAAGTGAGATTCATGAATCGCTTCGGGGTCCGAACATGACTGTCGTGGTCCGCAGAAGCTCATTAGACATTTCATATATATTTGTGATAAGTTGTTTTAATTAATTAAATATAAGTGGCTAGTATAAGTGAACTACCAATAAAGATTTTTCATCAGCTTCTTTTTATAAAAGGGTTTTTGAAAAGGATCCGAAGTTTTTGAATTGTTTTAATGCTCCGTGATAGGAAACATTTCAAGAAACCAAGTTTTTAGGTAACCAGCTTCTGAAACATCAAAGCCATGTTGACACGGAAACTTAGTTAAAACTTTATAGGGACAAATATCTACACATAGGGATCCACCTTTACCTACAAACACAGGATGTATATTGAGGATACATCCTCATTCATAAAATCACCTTTATCCTTAAACTCGGTTCATTCTCTGAACCCTAGTGTACAAAGGACTAATTTCATAACGACTAAAGGCTTAGACATAAAATACGATTAAAGTAATTCTTCGTTTGCTGCTAAATTTATTTTTATGATGTCAGTTTTTTTATTTTTTTATAGTATAGCGGACAACGGAGCAGATGGGTCTGCTATACGCTAAGAGAACACCGCCGCTCATGAACAAACGCGCCACTGGTTGTGTTGCCAGCTTTTTACGCCGCTTAAGCGACATTTTTAAGGGCCACCGATATCCTTACTCATTCTGCGGAACACAGTACAAGTACCGTTTCACGCTGTGAGCCTTTGGTATCACTTCAGACGAGCCGGCCCAATTAGTGCGTCAGCATATGCTTCAGCATGGCTCTCCCATCGAATTAAAATGGAAACAAATCTAACCATAATTAAAAATTATTTTTACCCATTAATTAATATGAGAATTTTTCAAATTATGGGATTTATAATATGTTTTATATACATTTGTCAGCTAAATATACCTGCTACTGAATTTTCCATCGAACATCGAGGCAGAATACAGAGTTTTTTTTGTTATCATCTCGATGTTTATATTTGAGTTGAGCATTAAGCGTTTTTTAAGGCATTTTGTGCCGCGCACGATCACTCTGTGAAATCAGCGACCAGCAGGACTTTTTCAAAACAATATGACTTGGGGACCTTCAAGAAAAGAGCGTAGATATTCCTGAAAGGCCTGCCTTGGTTCTACAAGGGCTAAGGGTGTCCATAGGCGGACAAGGGCCTGGACCGCTTACTCTACGTGAGCCTCCTTCTAGTTTGTCATCGTTTCTATATATATATAAATAAATATACAGTGTAAACTCTATATAACGACACTGAAGGGACTGTGCATTTTATAGCGTTATAAAGAGTTGTTCTTAAATGGAGGGAAGAAAAGGTGGATGGAATACAAGCTGAACCAACTAAAGCCAATTGATTTCGACGCTTTAGGGAGTTTGTCGTTAAATCGAGGGACATTACATGGAGTTTACATTATATATATATATATATAAAACTAGATAATAAATATGTAATAAGAAAAAATAATAAAACGTAGATGGAGTATCATTTGTTGAATGCTCACTTAAAAGTAGTAAATTTAAAACCGCACTTAAGCCAGCTGTCGTTTACTTACTGTTAACTGTAAGTAAAGTACCATCAGGTCCAGGTACAGGTGGTATATTGGATCTCAGGGTGATGATGGTTGTTGCTTGCAATTCTCCCGGCATCACCGCCCATTGCACCACTCTACCGTCACCAGAGATCGAGAAGAAAGACGCCTCTCCGTCTATGAGACGAGCACCCCAACAAATCTGGAGTTTAAATGCCGTTTTTAGCAATAGTACGCGAGAAAGGCTAACTGGATATTTAGGCGTCAAAAATAGTTTTTTTTTATATAGCGGACATCGGACCTGACAGATCTTAATAGTGATTAGATTTGTTAAACGGATTTATTGACTAAAACGATATAACTTAATATACTTTGGCTATCAGCGAAACACGCTACGCTAGTATTCTGTGAGGTCGTGATATAATTTCGGGCGAGCCGGCCCAATACGTCAGCATAAGTTTGACAGTTTTAAATACCATGGTTTAATTAATACGTTAAAACGTTACTTAAAGTTTACACTGTATATATATACGTGATTTAATAATTTCTATGTTAAGAAACCCTCGGACTCTTTAGTAAATAAACTGTTTTCTTTATCTAGCATAGACAAAGCCCAAATGTCAACACAAAACAAGATGTCATCAATTTGTTTCATTAGAAAAGAATTTTTGGAATATTATAAAACCAAACTTGTTAATTTATTAGACTAGAACTAAGGGCTTTAAATGTAGTTCTTATTTTTATTTTACAGATGAGCTTAAAGACGCCCACCTATTGCGATCTGGAGCGATCTGGATCCAGCGGTTGCCCGCGACCTTCATTAGATCGTCTTTCCATCCCGTGGCGGGACGTCCCGCTCTGCGTTTTCCGGTTGCCACTCGAGAACCTTTCTTCCCCATCGGTTGTCGGTTCGTCGAGCGTAATGGCCAGCCCATTGCCACTTCAACTAACTAATACAGTGGGCAATGTCGGTTACTTTGGTTCGGCTGCGGATAACCTCATTTCTGATTTTATCTCGCAGCGAGACTCCGAGCATTGCCCTCTTCATAGCTCTCGCTGAGTGACTCTGAGCTTCTCCATCAATAATAAATAAATATATACATAATTAAACGACTATAAACTAACCTCCCACACAATACTACTATGTTTGTCCTTCACAGAGTCCGATTTGTATTGGTAAGAAGATTCCAAAGTAAGTTGAGCATTGTAAACACAGACATTTCCGTCATATCTGCCTGCAAAGACGATTTAATTCAATCAACTTAAGTTCTATGGAGCTACAACAAAAATTTCATTTTTTTTATTCTATAGCCGACAACGGAGCAGGTAGGTGTGTGGTAAGAGAACAACCGCCGCCCATGATCAAGCGCGCCACAGTCCGCGCATTGGTTGTCATGCCGGCTTAAGCGCCACTTTTAAGGGCCTTACTCAATCTGCGAAAGACAGTACAAGTACCGCTTCACGCTGAGTATTCTGTGCGCTCGCGGTAACACTTTGGACGAGCCAGCCCAATGTGTGCGTCAGCATATGCTTTAGCATATATAATACTCGTATAAATAATAAAACGTAGAAAAATATTAACGTCAATATTATTATTAATACGTTATACGTTAATTATATTAAAATGTCATAAAATATATAGAATGAAAAAATATTTATATTTTAGAGAGCCTCGTAACTTAATGGTTTTAAAAGTGTACCATGTGAAGCGAGAGGTATCAGGTTTGAATCCCGGTCCGGATAATTATAATTTAATTTATAATTTATTCTTCTCTGGAAGGGCTTGACAGTAGCCGGACGAGTGCCTTAATACGTCGCACCCGTGGGAGAGCCATGCTGAAGCATATGCTGATGCACTAATTGAGCCGGCTCGTCCGCTACCAATGGCTCACAGAATACTCAACGTGAAACGGTACTTGTACTATATGTCGCAGAGTGAGTGAGGATATCGAAGGCCCTTAAAAATGGCGCTAAGTGGCGTGAAAAGGCGGCACCACAGCCAATGCGCGGACCGTGGCGCGGTTGTCAATGGGCGGCGGTGTTCTCTTACCATATTGGAGACCCACCTGCTGCGTTGCTGGCTATACTATAAAAAAATTCGTAATCAATCAATCGGAGCCGTTGCGTAAATCCATATTTAATATGTATAATAATATGTATCCTTATTTTATTATTTCAACAATGAAAAAAAAAAACAAGCTAAACTTACCCACACATATAAGATACGGAGTTTCTTTATAAACATCGAGACATATGATCGGAGATTCGGTGATGACTGAATATTCAGGGAACGCTGGGTTTTTTATACTATAGAGGCATAGACAACCGTTCTTTTGCTGGTTCATGAAGTCCACTATAATTGTATAAAAATTAAATCTTTGAAGATAAACAAAAAAACTTTATTTATATTAATTTTTATTTTAAAAATTTAATATTTTATTTAATTTAATAATAGAAAGATCTTTCATCTTAAGCGAGAGTCAAACGCGTTAGGCGAGCTTATGCGGTCCTCCGGTCATGGACATCATAAGCTTTTGATGGGGGAGGGGGGATGGGGCGTTGTCGGACCTTTTAGGGATAGGTACGCTCTTTATTGGAAGCTCCCCATGTCGTATTGGTGATAGGCAGCTGATTCCACAGATTCGTAGTCAGCATAAAACGCTTTAAACCGCTAAATTTTGGGACGACAAATATTTGAATTTAGACTGTAGATGGATATTACGTAAGACCGACCATACCATTGCACTTCGAATATAATATACATATATAAAATATAGTAGTATTTTTTAATTTTTTCTGTTACATGCGTAGCTTTCTAGAACATTGTATAGTCTCTTGAAAGTTGGACTAGGAGTTTGAACATATTCATTAAAAATAAATAGAAATATGGACCACAGAGCATGCTTACATGAGCCATAGGCAACAGCGAAGAGGTCCTGATAATGCGGATTCCATTGTACTTCACAAACCGCATGATTCCTCATCGGCTCGTATTGGAACTTCCAGAGAGGCAGCAGCGAGCCCATACCCTCGCGGAACTCGTCAGATGGATCGTCCCAGTACCGGTAGTCTTGGGCTGATGTTGAAATTTATCATATAATTGTTATTATCCTAGGGTACATTCCATGAGAGTTTCGTAGCAAAGTAATCTCATATCCCTACTCCCACGAAATAAAAAATATCGAATGCAATCCCGAGTCCGAATGTAAATTTTCAATTATTTGCATTTTCTGTTCGGGCTCTGGAACGGTAAGCATTGGACGGTCAAGTGTCTCACAAATATGGCAATCGAAATTTCTCACAGTACACCGAAGCCGGGATTATTTTCATAATGTTTGGTGACAAAATATAGTGCTTAGTAGAGACTTGATTTAGATTGAATGTGTATTTTTGATACACAGAAATTGTTTATTGTGCGTCCAAAGTGCCGAGTCCCACATATCCTCTCTCAATATTCCTCACATTAAAAAGTATACAATCCGTACTTTAAGGAGCAATATTATATTATTGTTCTTATGACTGTTCGAAAGGTTGCCACCAAAATCAAAAAAATAACGTACCTACGTACAAATTCTGGTTTTCTTGTAAGTCCATAAATTCTAGCTAACCAGTAATCAAAATTAGAGTATCATTCATATAATTTATTAAGTTTAAATTTCTGTAAAGTCTGGCTAACATATACAACTGTGACATTCAAGCAGACATGTAATGTTTATTTTTTATTAAATGAATGAATCTATTTCTAAAGCATTATGAAATCATTCTTTCACGTTCATCAGTTACCGAAATTTTTAGAAAGGTTGTTTAAATTCCGTTTTTCGGATCAATAAAATGATATAACTATATCCAACAATGAAATATTGGCTAGAGATCATACCTATGTCGTCATAAATGTTCTGATTCACGAGTCTCTCCAATACTGTCCAAGCTTCGCGTATTCTCTGAGCGAGTTGCTCATCATGAATTTGCTGTTCTGATTTCGCATGCTTGGCTGCTTTCTTTCTCAACTACAAAACGTGATGCATATTACAACCTAGTTTTAAAACCATGTCTTATGTACCTAGTTAAAATGAAATTCTTTTTTAAATTCATCGTCATAGCAGTTGGAGGCGATCTGCAACCAGTGTCTTCCGGCGACCTTTATAAGGTCGTCTGTCCACCTTGTAGGTGGATGTCCCACGCTACGTTTGCCGGTCCGTGGTCTCCACTCTAACACTTGTCAGCTCCATCGGCCACATTAGCTTACAAATTCGGCAATATAATAATTATCCTTACATAAATATGATTAAAAAAATCTGCCAAATAATTATGTTTCTAATGCCAAATTCTAAAACAATTTATTTATCATAGGATTTATCAATAATTTGTTAATTATCTTGATATATTTACAACAATTGTTGACGTCAAAATGTTTTAACTTACTCTTTTTGGTTTCTCTTCTTCTTTTTCACGCAACTTCCTTGCGTAGTCCTCTTGATAGAAGTCAAATATGATAGATTGGAGGCACGTAGAGCCGTAATTACCACGTGGTGGTGGTATGGTTTGGGTGTCAACAGACTAAACAAACAATTTAAAATTAAAAAAATTACTACAAATATAACGACATTTCTTTATCCCTTGCTTCAGCATCTGAGTCTTTGAAACTAAACTGAATTTGAATTTCTCCCACCAATTTAGTTTTGAAAAAATATAAAAATGAACTTTCATTAATTAATAAACTAAAATTAATGTGACAACATACCTTCAAATACCACAAATACGTATGTTGACATATCTGTCGCAGGTCTGCTTACTTTAAAATCATGGAAGGATTCTTTTTTATGGTATTACAGACAACGAAGCAGGTGGGTCTTCCATATGCTATATCCTGCTCCGTTGTCCTCTATAGAATAAAAAAAAACAGTAGTTATAGAACTAACTCGTCTAGGGTTGTTGTATGTGAGTGCTGCTCTCTCGCAGAAGTTGAATTGATTCGCGAGTTTCTTTACTCGTGGCTTGATTTCTAAAACTTCCTCTACAACGGCCTGCCCACCGGTTTCCTCTTCTGTGAATCAATTGTAAATTAATGTTTAGTGTTTACAAATTATCAGTCGTCGAGGGCCCCGTAGCTTAATGGTTTTAAAAGTGTACCATGAAGCGAGAGGTATCGGGTTCGAATCCTGGTCCGGACAAAAATAATTTAATTTATAATTTAGTCAATTTAGTTTAGTTTATTACGTCAGTGACAGTATCTGGAAATGACACGGTCTTGACAGTGGCCGGCCAAGTGTCTTAATACTGTCGCACTTGTAAGAGAGCCACGCTGAAGCATATCGTAACCTACTAATTGGTCCGGCTCCGACAATCAACGCAGACTGTGGCGCGGTTGTCCATGGGCGGCGGTGCTCTCTTACCATATAGGAGATCCATCTATTCCGTTGTCTGCTAAAAAATAAAAAGTCTATTAAGAGCGGACCAAACTACTTGTATAATATTGACATGGCTGTTGTTAAGTGATTTCAAAAACTAACTTTCTTCGCTAGCAGCTTCTTCACCGCCGCCTTCACCAGCCACCTCCTCGTCAGCGGCTTCTGTTGGTGCTTGAACTTCTTCAGTCGGTTCTGGTGCCTTTTCTTCATCTGGTACTACATCCTCTACAAAAATTCCATTGAAACATTTTTTATATTATCTTGAAGGGTCTAAATACCAACAGCATTTAGGAAAATCGAGTAATTTTTACCCGTGTAAATTTTAAGTAATTTTTAGCCTTGCTGAAGCATATGCTAACGCACTAATTGGGAGCTACGAAGTGATACCACCGGCTCACATATTATTTTGAGTGAAATTGTAGTTGTCATTGAATCGGTACTTTTACTGTTTCTCTGAGTGAGGATATCGAAGGCCTTTAAAATTGCCGATTAAGCGGCGTAAACAGCACATAGCCGGCAACATAACTATGCGCGGAGTGTTGCGCGGTTGTCCAAAGGCAGCGGTGTTCTCTTACCATGTAAGAGATCCACCTGCTCCATTACCCGCTATACCATAAAAAATATTTTATACTAAAGTCACAGTATTCATTTCATATTACGTATAAGTTACCTTCTGCTTTCCCCTCTTCTGCAGGTGGCGGTGGCTCCGGTTCTGGTTCCTCTTCTTCTTCTTCTTCAGCAGCTGACTTTTTAACTTTAGCGCGCTTTGGGCCAGCATCGTCGAAACCGACCATACCTTTTATAAAAATAAAATTAACCTGACTATTATTAACTTACATGTTTTTATTTGATAACATTTTAAGAGCCTTGTACTGTGTACACTGCTTACCATATCCGGCGGCAATTTGAGCTTTTGCTTCATCAGAATCTTTGCGTATTGCCGTTCCTTGAAATATATATAATGGATATGCCTTTCCAAAGGTAGGTTTAGGTTTGTAAACAAATTTATTTTGTCCATAGTGGTACGCCACTTCATCAATAACCCATTGTGGGTTCATAGTCGTTAAAACCCTTCCAACCTCTTCTTCAAGATCCTGAAAAAACCACGTAACAGTTAGTATATAAATCCATATTTATCCATACTTTTATTCTGAACCAATCATTTGTTTTTTGGTGGTATTGCGGACAACAGATCAGATGGATCATCTATATGGAAAGAGAACACGGCCGCTAATGGAAAAACGCGCCACAGTTCGCATATTGGTTGTGTTGCTGGCATTTTACGCCGTTTAAGCACGTTTTCTAAGACCCTCCGATATTCTTACTCACTCACAGAAACACAGCAAAAGTATCGTTTAAAGTATATATACTTTTTAACGCTGAGTATTCTATGAGCCTCTGGTATCATTTCGGACGAGCCGACACGGTCAGTGCGTCAGATATGCTTCAGCATTCCAACTTCCACGGGTAATTTAAGTATTTTTCAAATTGTTTATTATTTGCTCACGCACCGCATCTGGTATATCTTCTTGTTCTTCTGGTTTTATTAATGTTCGTGGTTTTAGCCAGTCTAACGCTCCTTCGTCCTCTGCTAAATTCGCGCGCGACTTGGTTGCTTCCTTTTGCTATAAATAAATACAACTTTATATGTTACATGAATTTGGCAATTATGAGCAAAATTAAACTCCCTACATCGAGTTTCTGTAAGGCTCTAGTAATAAGCAATGGCTCTTCGTCCAGCTTCAGAGCGCGTTTGACCATAGCTTTCAGCATCATCAACACTGAGTTCCGCGACAAACACAAACAAGTAAACGCTTAAGAGGACCGCTGTGCTCTAAACGTTAAAGCTTCAAAGCACTTTGATTTACGAGCAAACAGTCCGCATTTGCATATTATGTTACAAGTTTATTGGCCGTGATCATGTAACCGAAATGTAACTGCCATTTTTAGCTTAGTGGAAGCAAGCGTAAACAAACTATTAAAGATTGCGTGCTTTAAGCATTTGAAATGGTTTAATAACTTTTAAATTCGGGGAGGGATTGTTATTCACAAGCACGCAATTGAGTGCCAACACTGCAACCAAGCGCTACTCACATCACTGTCTTCGTATGACAGCATTTTGACATAGCAAAAAGATAACCACAATCCACGCGGCACGTTTCAACTGCAGTATTCTTGCTAACAATTAAAGCAGTGGCATCAACTGCATTGCTTTCATATCAACTAGCAAGTGTTTGTACATTAACTAACACCCAAAATTTTGTAAAAATAATAAACTCAACCTTATTAAACACACTTTGTTTTTAAACATCAACAATTGGTCAAATTATTATCGCTTGCGTGAATACAATAGAATTTTAATTTGCGCTGTAAGAAACTATTCACAAAATATGTAATAAATTTCCATAATTAATATCCTGATTATGTATTAAATATTTTAACGAAACAAAATCATTTCTTGTATATAAAATAAATTATTTTATTATTATATTAAAAATTCAACGTTATCCTTTAATCTGTAAGACATTAAAGTATGAAGTTATGGGCAAGTTCTGGTGAGCGTGTCACCAAATTCTAATTAGCGCTCGTGTCTGGCATTAGCTTGTACAGACGACAAGACCGATTTATGCCAGTTCTATTTACCACCCTTTTAATGATTCTCATCCACTAACTGCGATAATTTAAATATATTATTTAATTAAATGCTAAAATATTTTGCTCCGAAGCGCCGGCTTAGGATTACACTTCCATATATCATCCCGTGGGTTTCGGAAGAGGTGACCGAGGGACAAATTGGAGGGCGGGCAGCAGCATCCTCCGCGTGCTATAAAAACTAACTGCGCCCACCAACCCGCCTGCCAAGCGTGGCGATTAAGGGAAGTACCCCATGGTGGTACGAAAGAGAGGCCTATGTCCAGAAGTGGACGTCCTACAGGTGAAATGATGAATGATGATTCTGATGTGCTAAAATCATTATGTGATAACATTTCCATGGTGTAATTTGTAAGTGCCACGCTGTATACGATAATTGTAGTGTGGTAATCTATTTTATTACCACAGGGATTATAAAAAAGCAACTATATTAACCTATCTAATTTATTATGGTACCTAATTTATCTACCAAGCTTAGCGGTAATACGTTACCCGGCAATGGACCCGCGGCAAGGGCGAATACCTCGTTCACGCGGCATTGTCCTACACGTTTCTTTGCAGTATACGTCTTAACGTATAAACAGTGACCATACAACGTACATTGGTCCATTCGCACGACGATTGTACTGCAAAAAAGTGTACCGCTTATACGTTAACACATGCCAACGGACTTGTGAAGCAACGTATTTGATTTTTATATATTCGATTCTCAGTGGCATATGGTATGGCTGTTTTTCTATTCGTTTTTAAACAAATTGTTATTTACCATGTGAACCCAGTTGACTATACACGAAAAAACGCGCAGGATAATGCCGTGTGAGCGAGGCCTATGGGTGTCCATGGGCGGAAGACCGCTTATCGTAATAAATAGTAATAATAATTGATCCTCGCCTCGTTTTATTTCATTTATAATAGTGATATGTTGTACGTTGTACCTAGGGTTATCAAGCCATGTTATTTCGTGTCTAATAGGCATGTAATATTTAAAATAGTTGTCTGTTTCGCCAATTGTCAATCTGTACAAATCACCGCAATAAGAATTTGAAGAATCGCTTTAAATGATTAACATACTTTACGAGGCCGTAATAACTGCGCACAATTTGACTTTTGAATCGACTTGCATTCGGGATTTCATAGTATTAGAGTAACGGTGTGTTTCAATATAGTCAAGATTCTGGTATGTATATACGAATAGGGACTAAAATTAAATTTAATCATATTATAGATTTAAAACAGCAAATAATTAATGAAACCAACAATAATAATTTATTGCTCACGACTCTGAACAACGGATAAAATCAGTATTTACATGTTTGAAAAGGACTTTTTCTTTCAACATACTAATAATTTCAAATGATGAAATTTGGTTATTATGTGTCGATTGTAAAACTTAACTGTAACTCGTAACAATTATAATTCATCTAACAATTTATCCAAAAATAGATTTTTGCAATAGGAATCTATTTATGTCGGATGTAAAATCTTTTATGATCGTAATTTTATCAATAGTACAATGTACTATCTTGTTTTACTTGCGTGATCAACATTTAATCACATATTGATCACGCAAGAAAAAAGGCTTATAATACCTTGGGTTTGGTATAGAATCAGGCTATTACCATTTATAATTAGAGAGATCCAGTATTGACATGAATGAAAAGATTATAGTATCGCCTATTGATACGTCTAATCTTAGTAATTGGAGTCGGCGCGTTAGATAAGCTATAGGAAGTTATAATTAGTTTTTAATATAGAAATTAAACAATTTCTTAAACATATATTTTACAAGCAAGGGAAAAGCCTTCGGATTTACAAAGATTGTAATGGTCACACACAAAATTACATTTGCTTCAAGCACTTATGTTGCGTAGAAACTTCATGCCAAGACGTAAACACAGACTTTTATATATACATATTGGTAAAAATTAAAATCTCAGGTCATATATAATATATATTAATACTTTTTTCAGGTCAACAAACATCATTACCCGTATTAGATATAGCCAGTTTACAAAATGCATATGTAATGATAAGAATTTGACACATTTCGACAAAAGAACCTCTATGGTGAGTGAAACTTACAGAATTTAAGAGTTTTTCAAGGACATAATAACACCAATATGTATACATACAGCCAATCGAGGACAACGGACAGACACAGAATGGCAAGGTCATGTGTAGCGACCTTCGGCCAACTGTACTCACGCGTAAACGTTTTATAATCAATCCCAAAGATTTCTCTGAAGACTTACTGCGCCAAATATCTGGCAGTCGTGGTTTCGACATTTTCATACTAAAACCAACTTATAGAGTTGGTCCCATCTGAAGTCGGAAGTTCTATAATCCTAGAATTACTAAGGTTAAGGAAATGAATGATTTTGATGAATG
This sequence comes from Delias oraia, assembly GCA_018230265.1. Classification (NCBI taxonomy): domain Eukaryota; kingdom Metazoa; phylum Arthropoda; class Insecta; order Lepidoptera; family Pieridae; genus Delias; species Delias oraia. Next base: position 14,207 of record DWCF01003934.1, read on the forward strand.
TGAATTTCTTTTGTATTTATACATATTTTTGTGTAAAGTAGTAAAAGTATGAGCCGTCGATTTCAGTTGTGTTATTTGTGTGTGTGACCATTGTATATATATTAATTGAATTAAAATTTTAATTTTTAAAAATTTGAAAGTAGAAAACGATGAAAATTTTTTTGATTTTTTTTATATTGTATAGTTAAACCCTAAATGCCATTGTTTTTTATTCTGGTATTAATTTAGTAAAGTATCGTGACGTAATAAGGACAAAAAATTGTTCGAACACATTATGATTTGTTTAAAAATGTAAATTATAATGATTTTATGAATATAGTATGTTAGCAACGCTTGTTGAATCAATAATGAAAACTTTTTAATTAAATTGTAATATTATTTAGTATATGCATTACATAAGTATCATATTTTAGAGGTAGAAATTAAATATTACAATGAAATTTTTGTATTGAATTAAGTATAATTTAGCTGAAAAATAAGTCTGTGATTGATCTACATAGTAGGTAAGGAATTTTATAATTAATTTATGTATAAAGTGGACAGTTCCTACCTTTTTTGGACCCATACTAATTAATTATTAACCACAAAACATAATTAAAAATGTTTAAGCAATGACCTTCTATAGGCAAAACGTCTAAATTTGAAATTGTCAAATTGAGAATTCCATTTGCGCGCGCAGATCCTAGTTACCATGGCAACGTGGAGACCCGATCCCGAAGGCCGAATCTTTGTAAACTGCGTGGAGGTTTGACGTGTGCCATTCCTCACTGTGACTAGTATTATCAATACATTGTGTATTCACGGACACCTATCTTTGCAACCAGGTAACATATGTTCCAAATATAGACATTTCGTTTTTATTGATTCAAAATTTTTCCTATTCTTAATTTCTATATAATGTGATTTTTAGGTAAAACATATTTCTTTTACGTTTGTTGAGTTTTTTTGGAATAGCTTACTAAAATCTTTGTGGAAATTTATGCTCAGCAATAACAATTTGATTAGCTTAATAAAAGGAGAAGAAAACTTCTATTAAATCTGCAACCGTTTATTATAATGTATGGTATTGTATTTCAGGAGTAATTTAAAATCGTTTTAAAGATGGGTAATAAAAATCTGATGCCACATAATGGCGATCCATATGATAGCGGTATCGATAGTGATGAAGGAAAGATTTCTGTTATGGTAATATTTATTTTATTTTTCGTCGATAAACCAGAATATACATAGAATGTAACAGATAAAGCATTCATTAGGTTAAACCATAAAGTTTAGTCTATGTAATTATCGTTATATCGAATAGACAAGTATCTGTATCAAAGACATCTCCTATCTTTATGGCTTAAATAATTAATAATGTTGCCTTATTAATAATGACTAAAGAATACAATATTTTTCTTATTAGGTACAATAAAATATATTATCTCCTAAATTAATAATTACACAATTTTTTTATAAAAAATCTAATTACATTTTACATATATCTAATTTAATATCGAAACATCTATATAGCTATGATATTTTTTACATTTTAAATCTTGAACAATAAATAAATTTTTCGCAACTAAAACTATAAAGTTGTCAATAATATTGACTTTCAATATCCCTAAATAATGTTGATTTGTTAAACTGATATTTTTTGTTAATTTTCAGAACGCTGTTTTCGTTAATGACATCGAGGAAACAATGATACATAGAAACAATGGGTTTAATAAAATTAACTCGGAATGGGAAAAAAGACAGAAAAGGGTGAATGAAGATGACCTTGAAGTGAGCAAGCTTATTTAATTTTGTAGGAAACATTAACATCTATGGTTGTTATTGAAATATCCAAATAATAATTAAAAAACCAGTCTACATTTCTTTGAAGGCATTATAGCAAAAATATATTTTTTTTATAGTATATCGGACATAGTATACGACATAGGTAAGAGAACACCGCCGTCCATGAACAACCGCGCCATAGTCCGCGTATTGGTTGTGATTTTTACGCCGCTGAAACGGAACTCTTAAGGGCCTCCGATATCCTCACTCACTCTGTGAAACACAGCACATGCACCGTTTCACGCTTTCTGTGAGCCCGTTAGATCACCTCGGACGACCCGGTCCAATTAATGCGTCAGCATATGCTTCACTATGGCTCTCCCAGGGGTTATCCATTTAATAAAAAAAACACTCCTTCAAATATTTCATAAATATATAACAAAAGAACTTAAATTATTAATTATGCACTTAACTGTAATACGGAGCAAATCGGCCATCAGCCTTTTTTTATGAAATCTGTGGCAAACATAAAAAAAGGAATATGCGTTGTTGGGACACGTGCCGCCACTGTGATTCATACATTTTCTGACTAAATGATAGAAACAAATTATTTACCACATGTAATATTTAATTTCAGAAGTCAATCCAATATGCGAAGGGCGACTACTGGAAATTTAACTATGACGAAGAAGTTTCTAAATGCAGTGAACAAAATCGTCCTCTTTTGGAGTCTTATAAGACTCAAGAATATGTGGTAAGTGTTAGTAAATATAACATTATTTATAGGGCTAATATAAAGGACGAAGCTCTGCCTGGTAGTTTAATAAAATACAGTGTTTCTTCCACTTAGAAATACTTTTTAGGCTAATGCATAGCCTTTATCGCGGGCTTTGAGCGCGTCCACCGAATCAAGAAAAGTCCGTAATTATACGAAGCTTAGGTAAATTAATAAAATAATAAATAAACCTATAGTTTCAATGATAAAAATTCCTGATCAACCTATCGCCCGTGAGAGAGCCATGCTGAAGCATATGCGGACACACTAGACGGGCCGGCTCGTCCGAAGTGATACCACGGGCTCACAGAATACTTAACGTGAAAACTTTGCTTGTACTGTGTGTCACTGAGTGAGTGAGGATATCGCAGGCCGCTGAAGTGGCGTAAAAAAAGCCGGCAACATAACCAATGCGCGGACTGCGGCTCGGTTGTCCATATGGGACGGTGTTCTCTTACCATATAGGAAATCCAACTGCTCCGTTGTTTGTTATACCATTAAAATACAAGGATGATTTATATTATAGTAAAAACTTTTCAGAGAATGTCTTACCTATCACCGGATATAAGGGAATCCAAGTGCAGCTACGAATCTGACAACGGCTGCGATTCGCCGCCACTTTCTGAAGTCGAACTGACCGCGTCGGATGAAGATGACAGTTCCGTTTTGGAGCTTGTCATACCAGTTCACGCGAAAAAGTTGCGCTACCACTGGTTTATTGAGTTTTTTTGCTTCGGCCGTTTTTACCGATGTGAATAAGCTATGTATTCATTGTGTACACCAGATGGCGACATTGTCGATTAAATTTCAAATTCAGACATTATTGTAAACGTGGAATATAGTTAATGTCAAATATAACAATGGGTTGAAGTATCGGTTAAAATATATATAAAATACTATTATATCACGTATTCAAATAAATTAATTCTTATTGGAAACAAACTATCTTGATCTCTTGATGAATTTATAATATGTATCTTGTTATATGTGTGATAAGAACAATTAAAAGAAGAATGTACAATTTGAATTTTAGCTTTCAGCAAAGTTGGGCCTTTGGGTCTTATGTTTTTCTATTTTATTCAATATTTGTTTCTACTATTGGTACAAAAGTCTAACAGACACAACCAATTTATTAAAACTGACATTTCTTTATATTGAAGTCATAACGGCATATACATTGTTTTACAAGCAACGTAATATGGAGATAATTATTGACTAGTCAATTTTTGTTATTAATTTTAATATTTATATATATATATATGATATATATATATATATATATAT
>DWCF01003935.1:0-18029 GCA_018230265.1 Delias oraia
TGCCGACTTATTCCAATTACGCTTAAGCCGCATTTTTAAGGGCCTCCGATATCCTCACTCACTCACCGAAACACAGTACAAGTACCGTTTAAACTAAAACTACCATTTCACGCCGAGTATTCTGTGATATATTAGACTGATGAATATTGTTGACATTTATTGATGTGATACAACACATTAATGGCCGGACTGATCTGGAGTCAAACTCACACAAAATTTAAATATAACATATCTTTATTCCTTTGTTCATACCCTAAAGTTTTAATATTAATTAATATCTAATATATTTATGAAGACGCTGGACATCTTACGGCTGAAATGATGATGATGGTGATATATTCTTTTTTATATATCATTAATATCGAACATTGGGGCAGAATACACTTTCACTCGTATCATCTCGATGTTTGTCATTCTATAACTGAGCGATTTAATGCATTTTGTGCCGCTTACCTCCACTCCATATTTCTTAAAAGCCTGTATCGCACGGTTCTGCGAGGGCTAGGAGTGTCCATGGGCGGAAAACCGTTTATCCTAAGTGAGCGTCCTGTTTGCCACTATTTCCATAAAAAGTCTCTTGTTTAGTAAAGGACTTAATGTATTTATTCAGTCACCCATATTTAATCGTATATACACAAGCACATACTCGTATATTTTGTAAAGCGACCACATCGGCTATGCAAGTGCGAGTGTTTTAACGCTACGATACTTCATACTAGGATATGAATGAGTGTACAAATTAATAAAGCCTTTATTGTACAAACTTTATCGATTTATGTTGAATAATACAGAAATATATATTCCCTTATTTATAACGAAATATATTAAAATTAAATTAAATAGCCTAAACAATTACATTGAGTGTGTTCGGTCGGTTGTTCTTAGGTCTGGGTAGGCTTGGAACCGGTAGTAGAGTCAATGACGTTCAAAAGTGATTGTAAGTCCTATCTGAAAACAAAATTATTTTCTTATAACTAGTTTAAATTTCAAAATTCTGTTTACATCGGTTTGTATTACATTAAAAACAAAACAAAGTGGTCAGACGTATGAATGCCAATCTTGTTAATGCGTCATCCAAGACAGGTTCATCGTACGATTCTCTTGTTCGTTTCGACAAGTTTTGTTTTGAAAACTAAAAACAACTAATAAAATTATATAACAAAGGCGAGTATAAATCTTGGAATCGCGGTATTGCTTGCACCCGTGGGAGAGCCATACTGAAGCAAATGCTGACGCACTAATTGGGCCGGCTCGTCTGAAATGATACCACGGACTCACAGAATACTCAGCGTGAAAAGGTAGCTGTACTTGAAACGGTGCTTCTACTGAATTTCGCCGAATGAGTGAGGATATCGGAGGCACTTAAAAATGCGGCTTAATTTGCGTAAAATACCATAACCAATGCGCGGAATGTGGTACGGTTGTCCATGAGCGACAGTGTTCTCTTACCATATAGGAAACCCACCAGCTCTGATTTACGCTGTACCATAAAAATTGAAGTCAGAATAATGTTTTAATAATGAAAATAATTGCGATGTTATGTTTATAAACACCTAAACAAATATTATATTTTGCGAGGGTAAGATTCAATGAAACAATAGCTTAACATAGGAATGGAAAATTCTCACTTGTTTCATTAAAATATATTTTATCAATATCTTTTACACATACATTTTCTTGTAATAATGCATAGATATGCCATGGAATCAATTATTTATTTAGTTCGGACACGTACTGCGTAATTTAAATTATGTAAATCTACACATAAGATTATATTATGTAAATACTATTAAATTTAATAAGATACATTTTTATTTTTTCCATACATAATGTTGATCTAATTTCTATTTATATTATGTATAATAGATTTTAGCGTCATGGCCGATTAGACTTATAAGATACTGCGAAGATATGGGTTTGGTTCCCATACAGAATGGAATTTTTAATTTAATTTCTTTTTGCTGGTGGGAAAGCAATGCTGACGCACTTATTTGGCCGGCTCGTCCGAAGTGATACAACGGGCACGTAGAATATTCTACGTGAAATGGTAGTTGTGCTTGAAACAGTGCTTCTACTATATTTCGCTGAGTGAGTAAAGATATCGCACTGTAGCGCGCGATTTTCCATGGGCGGCTGTGTTCTCTTACCATATAGAAGACCCAACTGCTCCGTTGTCCTCTATACTATATAAAATAATATTATTTGGTTTTTGAATGGATTAGACAGTGCACCCTGTCACTTAAGCTCCATTTGCTTAAGCTCCATGAGAGAGTCAAATTGAATCATATGTTGACGCACTAATTGGAACGGTTTGTCCATAGACTACGAATTTACAGAATACGAGCCTGAAGTATGTTTATCAAGTCTAGCTGGCCTCCAACACAACCCAAGCATGGATTGGAGCGTTGTTCAGAGACTACGATTCTCTTATCATGTTTAAAAGTGAATTGTTCTTTTTGTCAGATCATCTGTATACAGCGATCGTGCGAGGACATGTCGCCTCAGCAGATACAATCAGAAAGATGGAATGCGATTACTTTACGACCCTGACTTTGATTACTATGAAAACTTAATGCGTGAGTATTATTCATTGCGTATTGCGTTAATTGGATAAGCTTGGAACCGATAAGCAGAATTTATACTCTCATAGTCCCATATCTACATAGGTTATGTATATTCTCATTTCCAACCGTGGGAGAGCCATGCTGAAGCAATGCGGACGCACTAATTGGGCCGGCTCGTCCGAAGTAATACCACGGGCTCACAGAATACTCAACGTGAAACGGTACTTGTGTTGGTTTCGTTGAGTTAGTGAGGATTTCGGAGGCCCTTAGAAAGTGCGGCTTAAGGGGTGTAAAAGCCAGCAACACAACCAATGCGCGGACTATAGGGCGGTTGTTCATATGTGGTGGTGTTCTCTTACCATATAGGAGACCCACCTGCTTCGTTGTCCGCAATACCATTAAAAACATTCAATAAAATTACATTAATTATAACATAAGCCATTGTACAAATGAGAAAATGGCTTAAAATATGTCTCCCTAGACGCCGTAATAACCGTTTCACAAATCTCACAATAATATTTTATTTCTAAATAGTTTATAAGCTCGCCTGTCTATTATTCTAGTTGGGGAGTATATTCATTTACGTAGACTTTGAATGTATTACTTACAAACAGTAAACACAGTACAGCTACATAGTTAAAAATAACGTATTTCATCCATCAAATAGTAGATAATAAAAATAAAAATAGAATTATTATAGATTATTATAAAATACTTGAGTCAGTGTTAGCAACAGACTTCTCCGAAACGGCTTGACCGATTTTTATGAAGTTGTGTGTGGTTTGAGAATAGCGTTGTTACTATTATTATATTTCTAATTTTGTTGTTTAATAATGTTTGCCTGGCTAGCTAGTTAAAACTAATACGTAGGCAATTGACACAAGTGGTCTCACGACATTGATCCTTCGGTCTATAAATACATCTAAATTATAAGCCTCATTTGTTATTTTGTATCTAGATAATTTCTTATACAGCGGACAACGGAGCAGGTTGGTATCCTATATGGTAAGAGAACACCACAGCCCATGGACAACCATGGCACATAAATAATACAATAAATAATAAAAAAGAATACAGTAAAGTACAGTAAAGAGTACAGTAAAAGAATACAGTAAATAGTTTCGTTTAGTTTACCAAGTCCTATTAATTTATATGGTTATTAGTAAACAGTCGGCAACACAACCACACCGTGGTTGTCTACGGGCGATATGATTTCTTACCTTCAGAAGATTTGTCTGCTTTATTATTTGCTATATTTCAAAAAAAAAAATATTAATTTTCATTGTTCTTTATATATGCCTAGACTTAGTGTGAAATAATTCGTATAATTTTTGGTTGGAACAAATATCAAGAAAAAAAGTATTATTTAGTATTAAATAAAAAAAACAATTTTTTACCTACATTTTATATTTCATAAGTATTAATTGTTAGGTATTTATTTAATACGATCGTCATTGTGTAATTCTCAACGACCGTGAACTTTAAAACATGTTTAACTGAGAAATATATTTTCTATGTATAAAAAACTAAATAATAATGATTTATTCTTTTATATACGTTACATTTTTTCAAAATTTTGGGGTCTAGATCAGTTAGTAACTGGAGAGAATGATGTATCGAGTGGTGGTCCGCAGTCGTCCTGGGGAAAGCCAAATAAAGCAGGTTCGATGCATGGAATGTTCAAGGAAATTGTTGCGTTTCATTTGCCTATACTATTCTATATATAGCTTTTTTTATAAAGTATAATTTTGCATGTTTTAATAGGTTTATTCTTACACGTAACTTAAATCCTGATAACACAGCTTCAGACGAAGTGTTTCTTAGCGTAAAGGTACAGATATAAAAATATTTTAGTTCGTTTAAGCATTATTTTATATGTAGGTTTTTTTGTATGTGTTTAAATTAATTGTAAATGTTATGTAAAACAATTTCTGTATATAAAAAGCATGTTTTGCGAACTTGTAGTTAGACTGTATGTAGTTACTTGCATGACCAAAACTTGCTACGTATTTCCGTATTTCTATAGCTCTTATACTTGATGTCTTTAATAGCTAACAAAAATTGATAAATTAAATCAAATAACACATTTTACTTTTCAAGGTGGTAGCAGCAATGATAGAGACAGGGACCGGGATCGAGACCGATATCCTCCGGGAGTTGACCGCTACCCAGACGACGATAGATACGATGACGACAGATACTACAATCGCCCGGACCGATACCCCGATGATCGCTACCCGGCCGGTCCGGATTACCCAGAAAGATATCCAGACGACAGATATCCTGATGACAGATATCCACCTAGTGTTGGACCTGACAGATACCCACTCAACGTTGGCCCTGATACATACCCACCCATCGCTGGCCCTGATAGATACCCACCCAGCGTTGGCCCTGATAGATACCCACCCGGTGTCGGACCTGAGAGATTTCCATCCCTTGATAGGTATCCCTCGGATAGATATCCACCCCCTTCAGAACGGTATCCAAATGATAGACTCCCATCTGATAGGTATCCTTCATCGCGTTATCCGTTAGCACCTATACCCGACAGACCCTCACGTGATAGGTATCCTGACCGATACCCACCCGGTATCGATCAATACCCAAGTAGACCCATTGACCGTTACCCAACTAGATATCCTTCAGATGGTGAGAGATACCCAATAGATAATGAGATCGGGCGATACCCAGTTGATCGTTACCCAATTAGTAGATACCCAGTAGATGAATATCCGGAGCGGTATCCACAAGACAGGTATCCGATCCGAGCACCCGCCAGATATCGACCCGGCTATCCCAGATATCCTGATAGATATGATCAGGACCGCTATCCCGGTAATGATTACCGGTATCCGTACAGCCGATACCCGGTTGGTGTGAACCGGGATCCTTCACCACTAGGCGGTGACAGATACCCGGATATGTATGAGAGATATCCACCTAACGGGTCATCATATCCTGGTAAGCGCTAACATACTAATTATCCAATGCTAAAGCATTAATTAATGCTAAAACAAATGATGTCTATAACCATCAACCATTATTATATTAATCTTAAATCATAATTTTGTAATATTTTCTTAACATGCCGTGCGTACGTGCAAATATTTTCATATGACGTGGAGCAATAAAAAACTTATAATGTTAACAGATATCTTAAATAAGAAGTTTTTACTGTGTATCAGATTTAATCATATTATTTCGTAATTATTATTTATGATTTCGTAGATTACCGAACTATCTAACAATAATTTATGACCAAAAACAGGGTACGGACGTGGTGGTTACTACAATGGCGATCGCTATCCAACATCCGATCGATATCCAAGCTCTGATCGATATCCAACACCTGATCGGTATCCAACATCTGATCGGTATCCAACGTCTGATCGGTATCCAACAGCTGATCGTTATCCAGATAACGCTATACGACCAGCTCCAGATAGGTAAGCTGTCAAATTATGGAAGTAATGCAATATGAAGAATGATGTTATAATATGAACCTGTTTGTAGAATTCCCGTGGAACCACGGCCTACGTTCGGTATACGAAGACCCATTGAGAGACCTGGTGGTTACAGGGGGAATTACGCCCCACCAATTGAGCGGCCTATAAGTAAGATTTTTCTTCTTAATCGCTATATAAAGATATATAGATTTTTTGAAATTACCTAAAAGTTACAAAGTGAAATAAAATAATCATTCCGGAAATACAACCAACAGACTCTGAAATCGACTCACTGAATACTCAGACTCAAACAGTACTCGCAGAGTGATTGAGGATCGGAGGCTGTTAAAAATGAAGCTTAAAAAGCGGGCAACACAACCACAACGAGGATTGTCCATGAGCGGTGGTGTTCTCATACAATTAGAAAACCCACGCCCCGTTGTCTGCTATACCATAAAAACTGTCATTATTTTAATCACAATCTTTTATAATAAAGTTAATAATCGTACTACAAAGTAAAAGTTCATAACAATACTATTGCTTGAGATTGACTTTAATACGTCTAGCGCAATTTCATAGCGCAAAAAATTAAAAACTCCTTCAACTATAATTCTTTTCACAAATGTCCGTAAATAATCTGTAATTAGATTTTTAGTTGTTCATAAATAATATGAATATCTAAAACTTAAAGACAATTAATGATTTTAACATGTTAATATTAAATTAATTAATATTAAATGTTAATTTAAAATTTTCTTATGTAATGAGGATCTTTGATTTGAATAAATGCTAAGGTTTACAATAGATCAATTTCAATAGCAAAATTCATTCAACACTAAACATTCTGCCTAACTGCGTAATAGAATTGTAATACCATCATATTATCATTTTAACGTTAAATTTATCAAATCACATAACTTAAAACATTTAAATATTATTATTTGAGTGTTTAATGCTTCTTGTATTATTTTTCTTATCTGCTGTATTCTAGGTGGACCCGGCTATGGTGGTTACGAGCCAGATGGACCAATTTCACCAGTAGGTGGTCAGCTTGGACCGATCGGTGGACATATCGGTCCAGTTGCTGGACCGATCCGTCCACAAGTCGGCCAACGGCCGTGGCAGGGTTCTCGCTGCGAAGACGACAGTTTCAGACAAGTTGGCAGACAACGAATGCAAAGGAGATTCGTGAGACGCCTCACGACAGCACAATCCTTGGCCCATTGCCAACGAGAATGTATTGAGGCGAGGGACTTCATTTGTCGGTCGTTCAACTATAGGTTTGTAAACAATTGTTGCGTAATAGGCTGTAGATAACATAGATACGATGTTGTAGTGTGCCTTCAAATGTTATTCGCACGTCTTTGGTGTAGTTTCAATTTTTTTTATTCAATAGCGGATAACGGAGCAGGTGGATCTCCTTTGTGGTAAGAGAACACCAGCGTCCATGAATAATCGCGCCACAATCCGCGAATAATTTGTGTTGCCGGCTTTTTACGCTACTTAAGCGGAACAAGAGCCTCCGATATCAAACTCTGCGAAACACACTACAAGTACCGTTTAACACTGAGTATTGTGTGAGCCCGTGGTATAACTTCGGACGAGCGACGAGCGAATTGGTGTGTCAGCATATGCTTCAGCATGGCTCCTAAAACACTCGCCTGGCCACTGTGAAGCCCTTCCAGAGGCCAAATAAAATACAAAATAAATTAAAATTATCCGGACCGTCATTCAAACCCGATACCTCTCGTTTCATGGTACTCTTTTAAAACCATTAAGCTACAACGCTTTATTATTTCAGTCAGTTAAATCATATGCTATATTAATATCTTCTCTTCTATTTATCTAAAACTAAATTAATCTGGCTAATCGCACTCTTTTCGCAGCACATGCCACGTAAAGGTTTTTTTATCAAATATAATATAGCCTACTTTAACATAAGACATTGTACCTCAATGATGAAAGAATTTTGCAAAACCATCAATTAGTTTTAGAACATATCCCATGCATACAAACACTCAAGTCTTTCCTCTTTATATTCGAATAGATGAGAAGCAAAATTACTATATTATATATCTACATTTACATAGTTCAACGACTCCAAAGTAGGTCTTGGCTTTCACCTGGTAATATGCTATCAAGTAAAGAACATATAATATACAGTATATGTATTATATAAGACTAATTTTCTTATGGATTATAATTTAAATAAAGTACATATGTTGCTAGAAAATTATAAATGTTATTATTGTCTTTGATATTAATTTATATTAAACACAACTCAACTGAAAAAGAAAAACGCCATTAAAAGGCAATTATTTAATTTTACAAACCCTTTAATAATAATTTATTATTAATTTTCTCTATTTTACACTTTAACAAAAAAATAGTATTTTCAATGATATCTGTCACATTTGATACGTTGCGTCACCGGCCAGCCATATTGAAGAAATAAATATTCTTTTTGTTGTTTTGTCACTTAAACTACTACAATACTATTATTGATATGAAAAAAAGGGTTTTATTTGTTTTTAATAACACAATACAAAAAAAGTTTGGGAAGAACAAACCTTAGGAGTAGGAGTAACCTTACCATAGGAGTATGATAAATAAATCGTTTCCGATTCTAATGAATAATACTGATGAATAATAAATCGATTAACCTAATGAAAAGGATTCTAAAGTATGGTAACTAACATTGTGACATGGAATTTTTATAAAACCATAAAATATCATGGGGTTTTTTATATTATTACAGGGAAGTGGGCTTCGGTGTGGAACCGCGTGACAACTGCGAATTAAGTGACCGTGACACTCGAGAGTTAGACGCCGCAAATCCTGCGCATTTCGACAATACGGCAAATGAATACGATTTCTATGAACGGGCATTGGGACGGATCGCTGACGACTGTTTAGATGGTAGGTGTTTATAAAAAACCGTAGGCCAGGGGTTCCCAGGGTCGCCGCGAGGCTCTGGTGCACCGTTAAAAGTGAAGACGGGCACCGTGAGTCTATGTGAGTTTTTTTTTAAAGAATATAGTGGACAAATAAGCAGGTGGGTCACCTATATGTAAGAGAACACCACCACCCATCAACAACCGGGCCATAGTCCGCGCATTGTGTTGCAGGCTTTTTACGCCACTGAAGCGGCATATTTTAAGGTCCCCGATATCTTCGATCACTCTGCGAAACTTAGTACAAGTACCGCTTCACGGTGAGTATTCTGTGAGCCCGTGGTATTACTTAGGACGAGGCGGCCTAATTAGTGCGTCAGCATATGCTTCAGCATGGCTTTCCCACATGGTTTCGGTTGATAAAACATCATCTGAAACATTCAGACGCGTCGTAAATGTCGAATTGTACATGTTTTAATTTTTGTTTCTGTATTACTTAATAATTATAATTGTTAGTACTTTTATGGTTTTAATAATGTCGCACCCGTGGGACCCGTGGCTGAAGAATATGCGGACGTACTGATTGGGCCGGCTTGACCGAAATGATACCACGGGCTCACAGAATAGTCAGAATAAAATGGTCAACTACTTGAAATTGTGCTTTTAATGTGTTACGCTGAGTGGGGATATCGAAGATCCATAAAAATGCCGCTTAAGTAGTGTAAAAAGTCGTCAACACAATCAACGCACAGACTGTGGCGCGGTTAACAATGGACAGGTTGTTCTTTTACTAAATAGGAGACGCATCTGGTCCGTTGTCCGCTACACTAATATTAAGGGCATTTGAAGCTATTCGGTTATGTATAAGGTATTTCTGATTTTGAAGAAAGTACTTGAATTGAACTCGCCTTATCATTCGTCGGTGACTTTTATCACCAATTATCTCGAGTTTGTTTTGCACGCTTTACGTAATACTTACATAATGTATTATTTTTTTTACACAATACTTATTTTTAATACTCTGCTTTGCTGACATTTCAAATTAGTGACGCACTTTATTATTTTCTATGCCATTTTCCATTTTCTCGATACTTTTCCAGTGTCCCAAGTATGTAATGAGGACGGCATGGAGTTCACATTACACCTACCGGAAGGTTTTTACGGACGTATGTATACATACGGTTTTTACGACCGATGTTTCTTCAGAGGAAACGGTGGCGTGCAGAATGTTCTGCGCATAACTGGTGCACACGGATATCCGGAATGTGGAACACAGCGGGTAAAATACCTCTGATTTTTATAATGAAAATAGGAGGATTCTCTGGGCTTGGGTGTGTTGCCAGCCTTTTAAGGATAGCTACTCTCTTTGCTTTGTTTTTGAATTGCTTAATAATATTAAAAACTAATGATATTATGTAACATACGTTATGTAAACACGTTAAAGATTCCATTAATAGGCTAAGATGCAATTTAAGATGCTAATAAAATAAAGCCATTGTAATAAAATCTAAAAATGAGTTGTAGTACTTAAAAATTATTTAATATAACATTGTAATGATGATGATCATGATTAATGCTACTAAATGTTATTTTTATAGTATAGCGGACAACGGAGCAGGTAGGTCTCCTTTATGCTAAGATAACACCGCCGTCCATGGATAACCACGCCACAGTCCGCACATTGGATGAGTTGCCGGCCTTTTACGCCATTTAATCGGCAATTATGTGACATTGTAATTAAGCTAACCAAATACTACTATCATATTTAGTCTCTTATGTTTAATTTTTACCATATACCGAATTATTTTTTTCCATTTCAGTATGGAGACACAATGACAAACATTGTGGTTGTTCAGTTCAGTGACAATGTACAAACGTCACGTGACAAGCGATTCAACCTCACCTGTCTCTTCCGAGGGCCAGCAGAGGCAGTGGTTACGTCCAACTACATTGGAGCAGGGTGAGTTTCTGATCAACAGATGAACACATCTGCTTTGCTAATTTATGACTACAGAGTATCGAGTAATGTTTTTCAACCTCTTAAAATATAATAGCGTGAAACGGTACTTGTACTGTGTTTCGTAGAGTGTTTGAGGATATCGGAGGCCTTTAAAGATGCCGCTTAAGCGGCGTAAAAAGCCGGCAACACAATCAATGCGCGGACAGTGGCGCAGTTGTTCATGGGCGGCGGTGTTCTCTTACCATTTAGGAGACCCAACTTCTCCGTTGTCTGCTATAGAATAAAACTCTTTTGAAAATTACAATTGCCTACATGAAAGTTACTTACATATTATGAGTATATAAATGAACTTAGAAAATGAGTTTCTCATTTAACCTGTTAGTAAAACGTAGACCAGGCGTCAAACTTTGTTTAAAAGATTTTATCAAATCACAATTCTTTAGTACAAAGCCTTGATGACTCACTAATTGCGCCAACTCGTCTGAAGTGATACCACAAGCTCATAGAATACTCAGCGTGAAACGGTTCATGAACTGTGTTCAGCTGAGTGAGTGAGGATATCGTAGGGCCTTGATATTAGGCCGCTTAAATGGCGTGAGAATCCGGCAACCCAACCAAAACAGATTGTGGCGATTGTAGATGAGCGGCGGTGTTCACTTACCATATAGACCCTGCTCCTTTGTCCACTACACTATTAAAAAATTAACGCATATTTAAATTAATAATAAATTGCAAAGCACAGGTTGAAAAACACTACGTTATAAATATGATTTTATTTTTCATATGTTTAAACGAATTAAGCTTTTTAGTCGCAACCTTACAGAGCTTTTATTAACTAATAATGTATGGTAAATAATTGATTTTTTTGAATGATCGAGGATTATTTTTAATGACTTATCGCTTTATTTAATTTAAAGTTGATAATACGATTTCGTGTGCATTTGTGTGTCTATTACTATCTTCCAATAGTTTTGCTTAATTTTCTAAAGTTAGCTGTTGAATTTAAAAAATGTATTGTATTAATATTAATATGGCGTGTGATTATATCATTTATATGTTTTTGTGAGTGCTGTTATTGAACTAACAGCTACTAACAACCGACCTTGGATGAAATCATTATTTACATTAAACAGACTATAACAACTGCATAGATTATAAATGTTACAATATAAATATATTTACAGTTACAGATAAGATATTTTTTATAAAATAGTTATAATAATTACAATGTCAAAGACGAAAGCCTTCAACCGGTGCGTATTGCCAGTGTTGACATACGGATCTGAATAGTGGTCGCTCACTATGAACTTGATGGAGAAGCTCAGTCACTCAGCGAGATATGGAGAGAGCAATACTCGGAGTTTCGCTGCGAGATAAAATCAGAAATGAGGTTATCTGCAGACAAACCAAAGGAACCGATATTGTCCGCCGTATAAGTAGGTTGAAGAGGTCACATTGCTCGACGAACCAACAACAGATGGGGATGGGGATGAAAGGTTCTCGATGGCGGCCGCGTACCGGAAAACGCAGAGTGGGACATCCCACCACGCGATGGAAGGACGATCTCATAAAGGTCACGGCCAAACCCTGGATCCAGATTGCTCAAAATCGCAATGGCTGCGCGTCTTTGCGAGAGGCCTATGTCTAGCGGTAGACTTAATAGGCTGATGATGATGATGATTATAAATTACAATATTTTTATATAATTATTTAAGATACAAACACAATTTATGAAAATAATGAAAAAAATCTTATATGAATGTTTTTTCTCTATTTAATCAAAGTTATCGTAAATTAAATTAAAAAATACAGTAAATTAAGAGATTTATTTCAGAAAAAAACAAAAAACTTTGAAATAGCTAAACAAATTTATATTCGTACGGATTTCATCCAAGGTCATAAGAATCAAATGAAATCAATCTAAAAGTCTAACATAGTGTTGGTAATGGTTTGATTGACAGATCAGGCAGCCCCATTCCGATAGAATATCTGCCTGAAGAGAGCTCTCTCAACTCCAAGGTCCGCTTGCTCATTTTGTACCAAGGAAGACCAACCACCACAATTGCTGTGGGTGACCCATTAACGTTTAGACTGGAAGCACAAGATGGATATAATTATGCAACAGACATCTTTGCCACAAACGTTATCGCCAGAGATCCGTATTCAGGAAGATCTGTCCAGCTGATCGACCGAATTGGGTAAGATTGCAAAAACTTAATATTTAAAAAAAAATTTATCGTATAGCGGACAACAGAGCAGGCGGGTCTATATTGTAAGATAACACCGACGACCATGGACAAACTCGCCACAATCCGCGGGATTTTTAAGAGTTGCCGATATTTTCAGTCACTCAGCGAAACAGTAGAAGCACTGTTTCAAATACAACTACCATTTCACGCTGAGTATTCTGTGAGCCCGTGGTATTACTTCGGAAGAGTCGGCCCAATAATTGCGTATGATTCAGCATGGCTCTTGCACGGATAAAATGTCTCTAATGAATTTTTTATAGAACCTCGTAGGTTGTAAAGTGCCTCTAGGTGGTTTTATAAGACAACCACGAAGTAAGAGATATTAGGTTTGATTCCCAGTCCGAAAAAAAAAATTCGGTCTTTGGAGCGGCATGAATGTTCAAGCGAGTCTTAATACTCACGCATAGGCAGAGCCATGCTGTCGCAGTAATTGAGCCGGTTCGGCCGAAGTGAAACCACAATCTAACAAAATACCAGCGAAAAACTTATTGTTTCGCTGAGTGAGTGAGGGTATCAAAAGCCTTGGAAGTAATACTGTTGAAGTGGTATAAAAAGCCGACAACACAACTGAAGCGCGGGTTGTGATGCAGTTGTTCATGGCGGGCCTTAATCTTTTACCTCAGAGTAGACCCACCTGCTCCATTGTACGCTATACCATAAAAAAAGAGAAAAAGGCAAACAAAGCTTATCTACATTTGTGTTAATAGTACGTTTTGACTTATGCAATTATTTATCTAGCGTAACGACAATCTTCATGAAATAATTCTGTTATTTCAATTCTCACGCAATTATCTGCACCATTGCCTTTTAAACAATTCATGATAAGAGACACTCCATTTACTTAGGGCTTAGTTATTAATGGACAAATCGACAAACAGGAAATATAACGCTCTTGATAAGTTCAATGTGTGTAAAAGCAAAGGTTTGCTTTATTGAGTCACTTCTAGTTTCAAATCACGGGTCACATACTTCAATACTATTTTGAAGACTGTAACAAAATATCATACATCTTTATTAAATAGCGTACAACAGAACAGGTGGGTCTATTAAGGCTAAGAGATTCTCACCGTCTATGGACAACCTGGAATTCACGCATTAGTTTTGCTGCCGGCTTTTTACACCGCTTCACTAGTAGTCTAAAATACTATGGAACCACTCCAAACAAACCGGCTTTAGAAGTGAGTCAGCTTATCGCCCATGGAGAATCGTTAAGTCAAAGTTACGCAACATCAAAATTAAATCTATAACATTCTCATATTCGCACGCTGCACATGTATCTAAAAAGTATTTACTGGGTTCGAATTGCAAGATATTTTTTGATTTGAAAAGATATGAATATAAATTCATTATAATATATACAGGATATGAATTCAAAATATATGTATGACTTCTAACGTATTACTGTAGTACTATAGCAATTAAAACAGATACGAAAGATATATATTGATTTATTTAATATTATTTTATTCTATAGCGGAAAACAGAGCAGGTGGGTATTCAATATGGTAAGAGAACACCGACGAACACCTATGGATAACCGCGCCACATTCCGCGCATTGGTTGTGTTGCCGACTTTTTACGCCACTCGAGCGACATTTTTAAGGGCCTCCGATATCCTCACTCACTCACAGTACTAGTACCGTTTCACGCTGATTGTTCTGTGAGTCTCTGGTATCATGTAAGACGGGCCGGCCCAATTAGTGCGTCAGCATATGCTTCAGTATGGCTCTCCCACGCGTATTCTTTTATATATATTATTGAAATTAAAACATATATTAAATATATATATTGATTTATTTCTTATATGTTGTTAATTACTCTTGACACATTTTTCATATAATAAAATAATACAGAGAGATACCATAGAGAAAAACAATGGTCATAGATTACTTAAGGTGTTGACATCTCTATGGTGAACAGAATGAGGTGTCAAATTTAAACTCTACAACATATACAATATATCTATGTTTATTATATTATTCATCTATGTAATTAAAATGTATCCATTACAGATGCCCCGTAGATCCAGATGTATTCCCCGAGTTAGATAAAGGAAGAAGCGGTGACTCCCTCGAAGCAAGGTTCAACGCTTTTAAGATACCGGAATCTAACTTCTTGGTATTCGAAGCTACTGTACGCACTTGTCGTGATGGTTGTCAACCGGTAGGTATTCCTTACTTTTTAATAAAAACGGTGGCAAACGAGTGGCTCACCTAGGATAAGCAGTCCTCTGCCCATGGACATCTCCAGTCCTTGCACGGCCACGGTAGTATTGCCGGTGTTTCAAGGATAGGTATGCCTTTTTTAGAAGGTCCCCAAGTCAAAAATATTCTATTCATACATTTATAAAATAATAAAACCTCTATGATTTAATTAGTTATAATATTCCATTCCGGTTTCACGTTTTCATCTATGACTGGCAAAAAACTAATATTGGTACAAATATCTCTCAACAAAAAAATAAAGAATCGTTTTAATTTTTAGAAATTATGCCTTAAATATATATGTATCTACATTTGATGACAAAGTCCGAATTTATAATTACTAAGTTGGCAACTTGAATGTTTTGGCTCTTATAAGAAAAATATTATTATTATTATGATAAAAACAATGTTATTTTAATATTGATAGTGAACTCTTGACGTCAATAGAAATGCAAAACAGCCACATTTAGCTGATATCACTCGTTTGCGGTAAGGTCATTTATCTCGGATTACAGGTCAAATGAACGTTATAGAAACAAAGATTTATTATTGTATATATATATTTTATTATTGTATGTCTACTGAACAGGTGAGTCTTTTTTATGGTAAGAATTCACTTCCATCCACGGACAGCTGCGTAACCATCCGCGCTTTTATTGTTGCCGCCATTTTTAAGTCGCGTAAGCGGTATAACATAAAAGGCCTCCAGTATCTTTACACAGTCCAAGTACTGATTCAAGCTGGTATTCTGTGAGCCTATGGTATTAATTAGGACAAGTCAGCTCAATTAGCGCTTATCAACGTAGACATCGCTCTTCCATGGGTAAGAGCTTAGATATTGTTAACACACTCACCTTGTCACTAGCAAGCCTTTCTGTGGCTTTCTAAAAATTATTACAAACTACAATTGAGTCAAAACATATAAGTTTAATTATATTATTTGAAGAATGAAACATACGCCAAAATAGGAGTTCTTTCTCACTGTCAAAGTTATGGAGTATGTAATTTTTTTGACATTTTTAAATCTATCAGTTGGTAAACAGAATATCTGAATAAATCCAATAATTATTCCATTAGCGTTATTATTGTTGAATTTATGAGTATTCTTCATTTTTTTGTATTTTTTTTATAGTATAGCGGACAACGGAGCAGGTCATCTATACATTAAGAGAATACCACCGCTCATGGACAGCTGCGTCACAGTCCGCTCTTTGGTTATGTTGTCGGCTTTTTACGCCAATCAATTATAGGAATAATTTCAAGGGCCTCCAATATTTTCACTCACGAGAAACACACTACAAGTACTGTTTCACAATGAGCATTCTGTGAGCCAGATTAACAATATACCGACTATCTATATAATTCACAAATTTTCTTCCAGGCATACTGCCCAAGCCAGACCGGCCGATCGGAACCGTCGTTCGGCCGCCGCAGACGAGATATTAACGCCACGATAATTCCTGAGACAAACGCAACAGTTGTGAAAGAGGAATCATCAAATAAAACCGATGATACAGTATTCAAGATATCGTATGAAGAAGCGACAGTTGATAAGTACTTGAAGGACGAAGTTGAGACGCCGAGCCACGTGAGGAAAATGATCGAGGTTTGTACACGTGATATTTCACGCGATGCACACTCCACAAACAGATGTATCGTATATATTTCAAATGAAATATGATAGCACATATTTATGTAGCACTCCGACCGTTGTTGTTTGAGACTTTATTTTAATCATGTTAATAGTAATTATTCTTTTCTTATGATAGTAGGGAAACGGTCAAGGGGTTCAGGATAGTAAAAGCGATCCTCCGACTACAGATCCTCCGAGAAGAACTAACGAAACAAACTCAGCGTAAATGTTTAGGCCATTTTATTTTATTTTCATATGTACCCACAGCTTCTTTAAGCCGCTGGTGGATTGTTGGCGTGGTAGTTGCTATAGTTATAGTTGCACTCAGTTTTTGATGGTCTCCAAGTCCTATTGGTATGGAAACCTCAGCTGATTCCACAAAGTGGTTGTGCGCGGCACAAAATACCTTTAAAACGCTAAATTGTGGAACGATAAACATCGAAGTGAAACGGATGTAACATTGTTTTTTGTTTATGTTCGTTTTTGTTTTTGTTTATACTCTGTAGATATTCGATGATGAATTATAATCCCAGTGATAAAATGATAGAGTCTGTTAAGGCAAATAACATTTCTAGTAATATACCTTTTATGCCTTTCTTGTACTGATAACATCCGAGCATCGAACTTTCAAAGAAAAATTTATCAGGACAACATAAATATAACCTCAAAGCATTCGGATTCTGTATCAATGAATGAGTTTAAATAATGGACAGATAAGCTAAAAATAAACAAACAGTTTTATTTCTGTTTATGTTAATTTATAAATAAATATAGATAAAATATTCTATATTCGTAGGTCCGTACCGCGTATGTTAGAATTTTGTATGTTTTTATATTTTATTTTCAATTTAACAAATTTCTTCGAAGTTAACGTTCATAATGTATATTTACTATGGCTACACTTTTACGAATCTTTAACATCTGTTTTGTAAGATATTACATTTTTATTTATTTTTTATTTGTAAGACATTGTCTTGGATGGTAAGTGAAATAAAAAACAACATTTTTAAAGCGTTTCATTAGTCACGATTTCCATTTATTTGAAAATTGTCTTCGCGTACTTTATTAAAAGAGTA
>DWCF01003936.1:0-18027 GCA_018230265.1 Delias oraia
GAGCATTGCCCTCTCCATAGCTCGCTGAGTGACTCTGAGCTTCTCCATTAGACCCATCGTAAGCGACCACGTTTCAGGATTTTTATTAATATATAATATAATATATGATAATTCGCGTGGTGATTAAGGCAAATAACCCTTCTATGACTACATGATAACTCAAACAAGAAAAATGGTAACTATAAAGGAAATATTCTTCATAAGAGTTTTAAATAGATGTAGATATTATTCCATAAAGAGTTCTGTGTGAATTTATCAATCTTGATTGAAATAACAGTTAATTAAGATGTTACTTGAGAATTATCTATAGTTTGAATAAAATACATATAAATGAAGAATATAAAACGCTAAATCCATCTAGCAATCCAAAGTTGCTCCGTTCTAAGGCTCTCCGCCTTAAACAATACATGTAGGAACTTAAAAAAACACACACAAGTGTCATAAAAACCTAATGTAACATGAAAAGCATTATAAGATCAAAGCGTTATATAAGAGCGTCAAAGGCTGCGTTATCAGAATAATAAAACAGTATTTGGGCGCCTTGTTGAGTGGATTAAAATCCGTCTATGTAACAAATATTATATTAGATATTAATGGACTAAACAATAGCGTATATTAGATATTATGTGAAGAAGTAATTAAAATGTAAGGTTTACTTAATATCTCTAAATAAAATTTATAATTTATTTTATTAAACTTAATTACTCCAAGTGACAGACATCTTTAAGATGGATCTACAGATAGTTATATCTCTCTGGCTTTTACTTAGTTTTATTTTTAATGTCTTTTTGTGTGTTTATGTGTGTTCTTAGGGTTACAGAAAACAATAATCCTTTTACAAAATTGAGAAAAAAACATTTGAAGAAAATATCTAATTTAAGTATAGTTTATAAGTAAGAGGATAATTATAGTATATAATTAATTTGGGTGGATGTTTGTCGTTCCACAACAGAGCGTTTTAAAGGCATTTTGTTCCGCGCACTACCAATCTGTGGAATCAGCTGATTCAAAGCAACTGCTAAGCAATATTTAACAGACAGCTGCAGGAAATACTTGGTAGGTAAGGTATTTACATACCAATACTTGGGGATCTTCAAGAAAAGAGCGTCCCTAACCCTAAAAGGCCGGCAACGCTCCCTCGTCCCAGTAAGGGTTGGGGATGGCCATGGGCGGATAAAAAAAATCCATTAAATTTACTATGACATACAACACTTAAGAAATAACATTAAATACAATGAAAATGCACGAATGCGGTACTTAATGCATTTTATATTATTATTGTGTGCATCTTCATATAAAAAAACAAATTTATGTAAGCAATATAAGAAAATAAATAGAACGTTTAAGCTATAAAAAACGCGTGCTATTAGGCGTGACATTAAGCTCTACTCCATAAATATAACCCTACGAATTTTTACGCCTTTTTCCTTAAGCGTTACTCCTGATAATTCAATGCATCTACTTAAGTAAATAATATTAGGTTTTCGTAAGATTTTTTACTGAGAAATTTTATGAAATATGTGGTTAAATTAAACAAATTTTAATACATATTCTAAATAAGTCTTATTGGAAAACAAGAAATTTAGTTGATTTTATTATGTTTTATTAGGATACTAACTTCGTACTTACTAAATGTGAATAAATTTGGAAATTTAACACTTATGAATTAGGTTTATAAGTAAACACTAAATTTTTATAATTTTAATAACTACAAAAATTTCTAGCGGTACACGATTCGTGTGTATTTTCCTAAAACGTTTATATGTTTCTGATTTATGACTGCTTCGGGCCAAGTTTAGTCCATTTACATACTCGCATATTATACAACGCGTGTGTGTAAGAACATCACTTTTCTTTTGTGAAATATTCTTAAGAACATGTAAGAGGATTTCCTTCGTAAAGATTTGTTAACGAAAAGTATTTTTATATTATTGAGATTGTATGAAATCTTACAAAAAATTAAATGTCATAATACTATTATATACCTAAATTTATGCTTGTGAAGTAAAAAAATTGACCTAAAGGTTTTTCTTTATTTAGTAAAATGTATCATTTACAGGTACACAATGTACCATACATAAATATTGTAAACATAGACGAATGAGCATAACATTATCGCTACGAATTTGTTTAGGAACAATACAAAACAAAGATAAAAATGAATATATAATACAAATACACAGAAAAGCTCTATATAATATGATTAATGGTAATGAATATAAGAAATCTGTCACTTATCATTTATAGAATAAAAAGCATTCATCTGATACGTTGAATATATTTTATAAAAATTTCTCTTAAAATGATTTTGCCGAAAAATAAGTTCAAACAGTATAAGCTCAGAATGAATCTGTCGTTTTTACATATTAAATCGTTTGTGAAGTCATAAAGATGGTTTAAATATATCTGCAGCATTTTTATCTGAAACACAAGCAAGCGTCATAAAATGCTTTAACGTTTACATATTTTTAAAAGTATAATAATATATATATAAAAACTGTTTTCAATGAAAGGTAAAAACGAACTTACATGATACTAAATTTCTACTTTTTTGGTAGATTCATTCCTTCTTTAGTTTTCCTAAAAAAATTAATGATACTAATGAAATTTGCATGGATTTCATATCAATCATCATCATCATCATCATCAGCCCATCTAGGTCCACTGCTGGACATAGGCCTCCCCCAAAGACGCTCACCCGATCCAGGTACTAGGGGCCGTATATTATTTGTAGTCATAGGGGAGTTATTTGCCTTAATTACCACGCTTGGCAGGCGGTTTGGTGATCGCAGAACATCTCCTGTACTCGAAAGGGCGGTGCTGCCCACCCTCCGGTGAAGTGTCCTTTAGTCGCCTCTTACGACATCCCATTAGGAAGACTGGGAGTGGTAATATTCTGATCCGGTAACCACAAGGAATCCATATCAGTAGTTGAATAAAATTTATTTTTTTTGTTTGCAAAACACTTCTACAATCTAAACAAAATATAATTTCAAAGTGTATTTACTCTTAAATAACAAAAATCAATGTAAAAAATCTTTTTTTTTTCAAATAGAAATATATATCCATTTATGAGCATCTTAAACAATAAGCACCTCTGAAAAAAATAACCAAAAAACTTGACATAGTTACAACATACATTAATAATGTTGAATATTGGTTAATGACTCTTGTACGTGTAGTACAATCTGATATCTTTTTCTTAATATCTTTTTATGCAGATTCAAATTTACAGTCAACTAAATAAACTAGAATAATATTACTTTTGAGAAAATTTGGTTTAGAATATTTGATAAGGTCTGCAGTAAAATTGCTGTCCAAATCTGACAAGAATGCAATTTTATCCTGAGACATTTTCGCATGCATACATTGCTCGACTGACGCAGTAAAGATACATCTGATCTAAAAATTATGAAGCTCAGTTGCATTTTAAACATTGTAGAATGTAAATATTTTTGCAACATCATTAACAAAGTAAAGAAGACTTAAAGCAATATATATTGATACTTTATAGTACAACTGATAACAGAATTGATCTTATTTGCATTAAAGTTGTATTTTTTCAATAAATAAATTTGAAAATAATAAAACGGGCTCAAAGAATACTCAGCGTGAAACGTGTTCTGTGTTTCGCAGAGTAGCTGGGGATATCAAAGGCCCTTAAAAGTGCCGCTTAAGCGGCGTAAAGGAAGTCGTCAACACAACTAATGCGCGGACTGGGCACGGTTGTTCATGGCCGACGGTCTTCTTACCATTTAGGACACCCACCTCCTCCGTTGTCCGCTATAGAATAAAAAAAATTAGCTGTTAGTCTTGATAAATAACTTAAAATCATATTCTCATCTCATATACTGAAATAAACTATTCTTTGTGAAGTGAATTTAATGATGAATTATTTTCAATCTACTTATTTTTCCCAATACTAGCTCGGTATTCGTTTTTAATCATTCTTTGCAATATTACATTTACAGTTTTACTTAATTACAAAGCAATAATCACCAAGCTGTTAAATAAAACTCGCTTTATGACAAGAAAATTCGTAATTTGTGTGAATAAAACCTATTTCCACACTCAAATTCTTATTATTGACGCAGGACATAAATCAAAACTCCCATTGACACGTCAGTGACATCTACTTTATTACGAAATTCCCTCGTCACGTCACACTCGATCCACAATATTTTTCATGTATAGAAAATCAAGGTTTTGTTACCCTATTACGGAAGTAGTATTTTAAAAAGTATCGTTTCTAACAAGATACAAATCAACTAGATATAAAACAAAGCATAACTTTTTACCAAAACCTTTAAAATATTTTTAAAAATCAAACCTTTAAAAAAATTTAAAAAATCTTTTTTGTATGAAATAGTGCAGAGAGCAAGGATAGAAGAGAAAACATAATCTTAACCGACCTAGCCACCTCTAACTAGCCACCTCGCTTGCACGAACAATAGATGAGGCTTTGGCAGCGGGAATTGGCAGTTTACGCATACACCTAGCGAGAAATTGATTGAAAGGAGATAGAAACCTATACGTTCGAAATAACTCCTAAAATGTCTAGTGTAGAAGGCAAGAAGGACTCGTTGTCGCCACCCTATTGCTGTTTTTCTTGTATTACCAAAAATGCAGGAATTTCATTGAAAGCAGAACTCCCGGGCAAGAAGTGGTGGTTCTAATGGCGAGATGTAGCCATCCCCCGCAAGGAAACCAATGATCCTAAATGTATCGTTCAGTAGTTTTTATTCAAAATTTTATCATAGTTTTGTGTATTTTGCTATTTTAATTTTTACTGTATACCTATGATTTTTAATGTAATTTCACTTTTGTCGGGTGTATATAGTTTTTGTTTAATTTCTTCGAAGGTGGAAGCTATGTTGATATTCCTTACTTAGTATGTTTACGTAACATTTTCAATATAAACAAATTAGTCATTCCGTGTCGTTTACCGAAGCTGGTCGTTTTATTTCATGTCTCATAATTGGATTTACGCAACATAACGTCAGGCACTAACCACCACTGCAATACTATCCCAAGTTAGGCATCACACGTGATGACCAAGATCAGTCACCGCGTGAACCGCGTAAGAATATTAAACATGTTAGTGCAATAATTATGATCTATCAATTTTTAACAAATATATTTACATCATAAAAATTTTAGGTTCTCATTCAGTAACGCAGTTTCATTAAGTGACGCAAATAATCCATAAGAATCGCGTTGATACCGGAGATTATATATTTTTATCGTCATCATCAGCCTATCAAGTCCACTGCTGGACATAGGCCTCCCCCAAAGACGCCCACCTGTTATGATCTTGAGCGATCTGGGTCCAGCGGCTGCCCGCGACCTTCGTGAGATCGTCTTTCCAACGCGTGGCGGGACGTCCTACTCTGTGTTTTCCGGTACGCGGTCGCCACTCGAGAACCTTTCTTCCCCATCGTTTCAGACACTGGCAACACGCACTGATTGAAGACTTTCGTCTTCAGGCACTGAGGTATTTTATAGTGTAAGAAAATTTTTATTCTTTCAATAGTCTATCAAGTTATGAATAACAAACATCGATTAAAAAACAAGATTCATATTAAGTAAGATAAACAAGATGGAAAAAGATTTTTTAATATTTAAATTTATTTAGTAACAAACCTTTTCCAATTTGTAATTGGAAGAATATGGAAAAAATATCAAATAGACTTTTTGTTATGCTTTTTTATGAAAATACTACAAATAATTTAAATTTGCTGACGAAAAGCAATACGAAACCATTTTAAAATTGCAGTTCCATAGAAACGCGGTAATAAAAACTTTAACTTAATTAAGACTAACAAAGTTAAGAGCAACAAAGCATTATAGCATGATAGAGCTCAGTAATTCTCTGTTAACGAAATTAAACTTTTTTTTTCATAGAAAGTTTTCCAATTAACAAAGTTGTTCAGATATTGCGAGGATTTATAACTACAATAAAAATGAAAAATATTAGTATTGAGTGACGTTTGTTCAGATGTTTAATAAAATGGATTTTTAATCCCACTAACACTGATAATACTTTATTGACAAAACGTATTTTACATAAAAAAATAGAAATAAAATAATAACTTAATTCTAATTGAAATATTATAACTTCAGCTATGAAATATTATTTAAACTCTAATTGTATTTCGCCTTATTTTTTTCTACTTATGTTCATTATTATATTAAATAACATAGCTTGTTAGGTCATGCATATGTAAATAGACTCTAAAATTTTATATGCATACACTTAAATTTATATAAAGCAATACACCCGTAGGAGAGCCACGTTGAAGCATATGCTGACGCACTAATTTGGACGGCTCGTCCGAAATGATACCACAGGCTCACAGAATACTCAGCATGAAACGGTACTTGTACTGTGTTTCGCAGAGTGAGTGAGGATATCGAAGGCCCTTAAAAGTTCCGCTTAAGGCGTAAAAAGCCGACAATACAACCAATGCTATATGCATAAAAAAATCATTCACTTGTCGAAATAAACACTTCAATTAATTGAAAATCTCAAAACTTATCTTGCATCATCGTTCAATTAGAGAAGCGCGTTTATGAAATTATTTTTCATAGATTAATACTCTATACAATATATTATGCCTATTTTTCATTCCATATTTTTTCCATATCATAATCCAAAGTAGCTCAGTTAAATTTATCTATTAGTCATGTTCATTGCAACTACTTTCATCTTATGGGCTCGTTGGATTTTTGCGTTTTTAAAATAATTATTTTATATCAATTCTTAATATTCAACTAAATTGCTCAGCATCTTCTATCGCATTTATGGGGAATATTCGGAGGATCTGTTTGGATTAATTTGCAGCTCAATTTTATCAACGAACGTCGAGGCAGAATACAAACTTTCATCCTTATCACCTCGATGTTTGTCGTTCCATAACTGAGGCGTATAAAGGCATTTTGTGCCGTGCACCACTACTCTGTGGAGTCAGTTGCCAGCTGAGGTATTTCCAAACCAATTCGACTTGAGGACCTTAAAGAACTTATATATTTCTTAAAGGCCAGAAACAAGCTAGGTATCCATGGGCGGAGGACCGCTTACAATGGGCGACCTTACTGCTCGTTTGCCACTATTATCATAAAAAATATATTATTGTATATCTGTGACATTACAAATATCGAATAGTCGGTTTTCTTTAGAGATAAAGTAACGATTTACACAAAATTACATTAGAAACTGTACTAGTTTACTTTTAAGGGCTTTATTTATATCTATACTAATATTATGAAGAGTTAAAGTTTGTATGTTTATGATATTGTAGGAGGTAATCTCTGGATCTACTAAACCGATCTTAATATTTTACGTTATATGTGAGTAATATAGTCAAAAATGAAAATGATGTTTTTTATAGTATAGCGAACAACGGAGCAAGTGGATCTCCTATGTGGTAAAATAATACGTCGCCCAGGGACAACTACGTCACATTGGTTATGTTTCCGGCTTTTTACGCCACTTAAGCGGCATTTTTAAGGGTCTCCGATAGACTCACTCACTCTGCGAACACAGTACAAGTATTTTGTGTGGTATTCGATTTTGTATAGTAAATCGAAGAAAAAGTGGTGGAACAATATTGATTCTTACGAATGTTGCCTTATCAATGAGAGATTTTTGATTGAAAATTTGTAGTGGTTGATGATAGCTATTTAAAGTCAGCATATATTTAACTTTCATCATTTATAAAGCAAACCAACGTTTGCCAGGTTAGCTAGTTTATAGAAAAGATAGTCTTTAAAGTTTAATAGTGGTCCAAGAACTAAAAAAAACCTTATACTAACTTTTTAATAAGCGATTTTGCGTAAATTCTAGTTGAAATAGATACATTTCTACGTAAGAAATCATTGAGGTGTCATCTTAAACATCGATTTAATACAATTTCATAACTTGCGTTGAGTTAATTAGTAATTACACATGAGAATTGTAACTTACGTACTATTGTGAACGATCTTGTTCGCGTTAGCTTTTTAACTAATAAAAGCTTTATAATTAACGAGCCATTTGTTTGGAGAAGCTTTCAGTAGCGAAATTTACACAGATAACCGTAATAGTATAATTTATTTACCTTGCTATTCCGCTATTCCAAAATAATAATTAATTCTAAAACTCGTATAAACTTTGACTTACATTC
Organism: Delias oraia; assembly: GCA_018230265.1. Taxonomy (NCBI): domain Eukaryota; kingdom Metazoa; phylum Arthropoda; class Insecta; order Lepidoptera; family Pieridae; genus Delias; species Delias oraia. Next base: position 8,166 of record DWCF01003936.1, read on the forward strand.
AAAAATATAAATCGTGCACAAATATGGGTAAATTGCGTCAGAATTGCCTCCAAAATTGCCCAAAGATTCGTAAAGATAAACGTAATGTTATTTACGAAGAGCGCTGTATGCTGGCAATATTGAATCTCTTTTCTTGTCTTATTATATTATATATGTGATTTAGATCATTACTTCCTTTTCTTTTGGGAGATTACGTACGAGTGTAATTGAAAAGAAATGCTTTTAAGACATAAGTATTGGCTAGAGACAAGTTTACGCCTACTGTAAGAGTAGCTAAGCAAGATTCCATATGGTAACAGAACACCACCGATCATGGACACCCATACATGGGTTGTGTTGCCATCTTTTTTAAGCCACTTAAGCGGCATTTTAAGGGCCTCTCTAATATTCTCACTCACTCAGTGAAACACAGTACAAGTACCGTTTCACGTTGAGCATTCTGTGAACCCGTGGTATCGCTTCGGACGACCTGGCCTATCTAGTATGTCCACATATGCTTCAGCATGGCTCTCCCACGTGTGAAAAAAACTTCAACAAACGTTTACAAAATCATAAATGAACCACTTCTCAGCTCTTGCTCTTAGCAACACATTATACAAAACGTATGTTATATAATTTTGTTCGAATTAGAACGTATAATTAAATTAGATTGTATTAGATCTTTTTTATATATTTATATAATAACATTAATTGATAACTTTAAAAGTTTATATACTAAGTAATATTTTAAATCATTGTGAAAAGTGTGTAAATAAAGAAATAATCTTGTTAAGTATTTCCAAGTCTGAATAAAATATTATGTGGAAAAACAAATTCTCCGATTTTTCCAATGCAAAACTTTGTCTTTTTCATCGTGAAAATAGATTCACCACGATTGTTTTTATTCAGTTCACAAAGGCCTAAAGAACGTTTTAAAAAGGGATTAACAAAAATTTCCTCCGTAGTTTTCGGAAGTTGGCCGGCATCCAGACCCAACCTTACCGAAACCCCTGCATTGTGGTGCGAAGGCCGATGCCAAAACGCATCCTTTGGTTTAATGCTCGCTTTTAAATATTAAACATCCCACAACATTTCCTTTATTATACGCTATTATTAAAATTGTTATGTTCATATTTTGCATACACTGGATTACTCAACTCTCAACCGACTAAAATTAAAGATTTGTCAAGGTATACATATTAAAATTCAAAACTTTTTCTAAACCCAACCCAGCTTTATAAATTTAAATATAATGTGATTTTTGTATTTATTTTACATTGGCCGACTAAATTATTGTTGTAGGTACAAATATATCTAAATGAATGAGAAGTGTCACCAAATTCGTTAATGTGCCTAAGTGAAAATTCACAGACCTAAATCGTTGTAATAACTCACCAAAAAGGTTTGACTCCAATATTTTACACTACAACTTTACACAAAGCCGACCATACAACTTTAAATTATATGAACCCTAAACAAAATGGACTTCTAATTTATGATAACAACGAAAATTGCTTCAGAATAGCCGGGTTATGAATAAAATTTGAACAAGATGAACGCATCTGATATATTTTTAATATTTATATAACTATGAGGTACTATGAGGATATAAGCATGAGGCTTTTCAAAACACGCAATTTATATTAAATACACTTACCAGCTTTCCCAGATACATATGCATATATAAAGTGAATTAAGTATCATTATAATTAAATTACAATATCGAAATTTACCTTTTTCAACTTAACTCATTTCATACCTGAAATTAAAATAAACATAAATTATTATAACATGTTTATGATAAAGGTTTGTTTAAAATAGTGTTTACTTCCATTTATAATTTAAAATATTGTGGTATTGTGCAACATAAATGTTTGGTGATGTTCTAGTTGGAATGTGGTAAACAAAACAACCAATCAACCTTATATTCCCAATATTTCATTCGGTATTTCGGTCTAGTCTTTTGTAAATCTATGAACATATATTTGAATAGTTTTTAAGTTATTTTATTTAAGAGAGTTAATATAATTAGCAGAGCATAGTTAATGATATTTAGGCAGAACTCTTGCTACCTTATCTATGTATTTCGCTTCACTTGATATAATGTTTTAAATACTTATGTTGTTCCAAAAGCGAGACAAAATTCCAAGAAGATTGAATAAGGAGGTTTAAGTGAACCTAATATTATATATTTATTATAGATCTAATCTATAATTATAGATCAAATTAAACAAAACAATGAGAGTAACGTAAACTACGCATCATGGGCGGGCGCATATTTTATACAGAACAGCTACAAAATACATTTTATTATATGGAAACCGAAACTGATTACGTCAGCACTGACGCGGCATCATAAAATTGTTTATAACTCATAACTTGAGAACGTGAGTTCATAGCAATTGACGACGACTTTGGAAAATCAGCAATTACCATTATTTCGATAAAAGTATACTTGAGTTTGGAACAAAGTATTGTACGATCGTTTCGTTTGATATGAGAATTACTCTGAATCGGATAACATTTTAGGTGGTTATATAGGTACCTATAACGGTTTACTGATTTTATGTATACATAAGTGATTCAACGTTGGAATAAAAGTATTTCGGTATCAAGTTACCGTGTTGTTAAAACTATTCATTCTACGACCTATTAAAATTTAGTTTTAAGTAAATTTTTTTTATTAATTTGAGTAAAATAATAAAAAAGGATATTTGATTCTAGCTCTAAATAGTTCATAAATAAGAGTAAGCATATCCTAAGGACTAACTGGATACAGATGTGAGAATTACCATATAAAGATATATAACACGTCTTATCAGGATAGCATTACGTTTTACCGCCTCAAAAACACTATCCCCAAATTAACTCGAAACAAAATCACTCAAATATTGGCGGCGATCCAAACTGGCCGGGCGACTCATCTAAAATTCAAATTGTGATTTTCCCAGCCAATTTAGACTTTATGCTAAAGTAATAAGATGCTAGGGAAAAATAAATCGGGAAAAGTTTTCACACATTGCCCGAAATGTATGGATTTACTTTAAATTAACGCGTACGTTAATACTAGAAGTTAACATTACATATAATGGGGACTCTTTTATTACTCGAAAGTCTTCGGATGTAGGTACACAAATTTTTCGTTTAAAACGTATGAACGAAGAGAATATCTAAATTCAAAAATAAGTAATAATAATTCCATTATTCAATTATTTGTATTTCATTAAGTCTTATTTTCAGCATTTTCAACTTAGTGTAAATATAAATTCACTATTTTTTCTACGAATATGAAAACGGTTTTATAACAATTTGAATGATTCTTATTTTGTTATATATTTGAAAGGAGATACAAATAAAAAATCTTTTATCCTAATTACGGTGTAAATAATTGTATTAATTATATAGTACAGCAAAAGTGTATTGTTAATTTAAAAGCTGTTATATAAAAACTGTTGTATATTAAACGTAGTTTCGTTAGCTATACATATATTTTCTGTTTTCTGATTTGCGCTTCTGTAAAGTCAGTAATTGCGTTTCGGAAGTGTATAGCATTTGTATATCATATAGTCCTGTACGCAGCTATAAAGGGAATGATCATTTTAAGCGACGCCGACATGTGTTAGGGTCATTCGTGTTTTATTTTCATGTTATTTCGGACTTTAATGCAAATATCAAAAAACATGGGCAGTAAAACGTTGAGTCTCTCGATGAGATGATTGCTCTCCGTGTTTCAACTTAAGCACCTATAAACTTGGGTTTTATTATTAGACAGCTTAGCTGTGCGCATATAAGAATGGAAATTTCTGAAAAATCATTATAGTTAAACATACTTGGTAGAAAATATAATTCTTCAGTGAAATTATTGAATATTATTTATCCGTAGGATAGACGTTCTGAAACATATACTGACGCCCTAATTTGATCCGCTCGTCCGATGTGATTCCACGAGCTCATACAATAATAGCTTGAAATAGTAATATTTCATTGAGTTACTGTGGTTCTCAGAGGCCCACCAAGTTAGATTAACGTGTTAGCAGCATGACATAAAAATTCGATAGTACAACGAATGCGCGAATTCCGTTGATGATCTCTTACCATGATACTCCTGCCACGTTGTCGTCTAATATAATTTAAAAAATGTCACACAAAGAGATAAGACCGGTTTATGACAATAGTTATTGCTATGTTAGTTAAACTTTTTGTCTCTAAATAAAAAAGTTAAATACAGCTTCTATTGGCGCCATCGGTTTTTTCGTTTTCTCCGTAGTTTTTGTTGAAACTAAAATTAATTCAATGTATGCGGCTTTTTTACAAAACGAAGAACATTGATTAAGTTAAGTGAACGACGTCTGGGGCCCAGCATTAGAATTGCAAAAATATTAAGACAAAATGTACGGAACCTTTCCGAAATACTCTACAAAAAAGAATAACAAAAATGTTTTTTAAAAACATTTTGTTTGTGTCTTTGCCTTTAAAATTGTGCTCTAAGATTTAATTTTTGTATTGTTTTATGAGTTATAGTGTACAAAAGTTATTTAGTTTAATATCATGTCTAATTTTAATATAATTGAAGCATAAAAACTCTAATCCTGAGTAATAAACGCTAAATTTCTACTAAACGATATATTTTTATTATATGCATAATTTTCTTATTCGTTTCAGCTTACTCTGTGATCATAAATAGTGCAGTTAAATGGGTGTTTATTTTTATGGTCTGTCAAGAACGTATATGATTGAAACGCAAGAATATAATTGGGATACATATGCAAAGGAAATGTTCGCGAATGGCATATTTCAGATTATCAAGACATTCTACTTAAATATCTTTTTTTATAGTATAGCGGACAACGGAGCAGGACAACCGCGCTACAGTCTACGCATTGGTTGTATTGCCGGCTTTTTACGCCACTCAAGTGGCATATTTAAGGGCCTCCGATATCCTCACTCACTCAGCGAAACACAGTACAAGTGCCGATTCACGTTGAGTATTCTGTGAGCTCTTGGTATCGCTTTGGATGAGCCAGCCCAATTAGTTCGTCCACATATGCTTCAGCATGGCTCTCCCACGGGTGAAAGAAAAAAATATGATACGGTTTAATATGATTACATCATTCCGCAGAGATGGAAAATTTTCTAATGCATGCCCCTCTCAGATCAGCACCGACCGATCGATGCCGCTTTACAAATTTGATTTTCTTTGTAGTGGAAAATTGAACGAGGTTGCTGACTAGCTTTTTTCATGCCAACCTAGATATTAAAAACATATATTTGATTTAAGATAATATTGTGCATGCTTTTTATAGAATTTTCTAGTGCAAAATCCATGATCGACGTACGACTGCATTTCTTTATAATAAAACCATTTACTTTTATTATACTTTACTTCTAAAATACGTTTTATATCATACTATAGAATTTACAGTGTTAATTTACATCGAAGTCATGAAATGTTCTCTTAAAACAAAACACTGTATTCAGATAGTCATAAGCATATAATTTGTATTTCAAATCGCGTTGAGTTTGTGGCAAAGTTAATTAAAGTGTCCTGTTACGTGGACCTGGCCTGCTTAATTTATTTAGTGAATAATGAGGAATTTTGTCTCGCGGGCGCTTGGATAATTAGTTTTTTAGTTTAAAATAGTTGCATAAGTAATTTTAACGCAGGGCCTAGAGCATCTGAATAATTTTAGGTAGAATATACAGTCCCTCATAATGTTTAGCGCTTAAATTACTTATGCTAAATAGAAAGTAAGTTAATAATTTATTCGAATAAAGATATTTGTTTATATTTTAAATAATTCTAGTACAAAATGGTTCCAAAACAGATGTATTAATTAAGGTCTGGATTGAAGATGCTGAAATAAACTTTTATTAATTTAAACATATGAAATAGTAAATTACACATAATAATAAAAAACTAATCTTGATGGTATTTTGATTTGTTTGATTAGAATACAATATAGGCAATACTTTTTTTGATTTTTTGGTTAACCCTTTAAACAAATCACTACTAAATCGCTTCCAATGAAATTGTACAAATTTCTAAAAACGTCAAAAAACTAGACTTATCCTCAAAAAAAATAACCAATAATATTGTATATATACAACGAAATAATAATTTTGTTATTAAAAAAATCGCTTATGATTGGTTAAAACGGCTACCAAAGTAGTCTTTTACATTTTCATTTTCCGGCGAAATTTTCTCTTATATTCTGCGAACAAAACAAAAGCGCAAAGCAGGTACCACAGGGATGCTAAAGCGAAGCATCTATGAATGTTGATACAGAATTTCATGTTTCGTTATTAAAATTTATGAGTAGTGCTCAGTTAGTTTTATACGGTAATACAAATAGAATTGTATGCTCCCTGGTGGATGCCGCATGTAAGATTATATTTATTTATTTTTTAATAAACGTGCCAACTCTGTAAAAATAAATATTTTTTTTTGTATTTTATATATCAAGTCATTAATAAATCTTCAACACAATATCAATAAAAAAATAGGCGATTTAATATTAACAATCATTGAGACAAGTGGTTATAACGAATTTTATTTGATTAAAATCACATAATCATCACATCACATCATATGCCATTTATTTTTTGATAATATTAAGTTTATACTTTTATATAAGTTCATAAATAAATTTAAATTTAAGCATTGAGCATATTTAATTAAAATTTGGTATTTAACATCTATCTGTTTTATAAATAACAGCTTTTTGTATTTACAGAGAGCCATATTTACATTTTTCGTATTCGCTTATTAACCTACAGTCATGAAGCCACGCTGCCATTACTTCACAGATTACCTTAATATTATAAATCTATCAAATGTCAAAAATTCAGAGATCCTCATAATCGTCTTTGACCGCTAATTTTCATATCCCATTATAACTTTGAGTGAGCGCTAAGCTGGATATGCGGACAGACGAAAATTTAATTTAAATTTAAATTATTCATTCATTAGTCACTCCAGCTTAAAGCACTGTAATTATTCCAGTTTCTACTTTCTTCACATAGAAACACCGCTTTCTCGCGTTTCTAACAGATTTTTTTTATAAAAACGGTGGCAAACGAGCAGGTGTCTCACTTAAGGCAACCGGTCCTCCATCCATAGACACCACTTGTCCTTGCAGAGCGGGTGCGCTGCCGACCTGTAAGGAATATGTACGCTCTTTTCTTGAAGCTGATGGCACAGAGAGGTGGTGCGCGGCACAAAATGCCTTAGATATTATGGTTTGTCTGTTAGAAAATTTAAGACAAGCCTACAAAATAATCTCTCTCTTCTTCAGTTCAGATATTTGAAATATCCTGCATATCATTTGTCACATGTCATTATTCTATAACTTGAAAAATATAACTACAGAATATGCTAACCTGCTTCCGATATCCGATACCAACTTAGAAATACCTATAAATATTGAAATTAAATGTATTTAATACTCATAGATGTAAAAGATATAATGTAGGCTTTCTTTTAATCGCTAAAAACTACAAGTTTTTATATGGATAAATCATGAGTTAATTTTATTATGATACAGCAAGTGACGCCGCGGAATAAAGTCTCTGTTTAGTCTCAAGTTGCACGACAAATTTCCATGTCACTTCAGAGCGCCTTTAATTTAACACGGAAGCTCTGTTTTAATATTAATTAGTTAAGGCTGCTCTATCTTGGAGAAACTGCAAAACTATGAATTTGTAGATATACAGTAATCAATTCAGGTGTATAAGGCTATCCTATAATGATATATTTACCTACGATACATAAAATTGGAATTGAATTAGGATAAAATAATTTTTATTTATTAGTGTTTATCACATTTGAGTAATTATAAGCTTGGAATGGACTGTACAGATATCTATTATTAATAGTATAAAAATAACTTATTTGGGCATCTAAAATTAATTTAAAAAACACTTCACTATATTAATATATATTTCTTATATATATTATATATACATCAATGTATTGTTTGAAAACCTTCAATTCGTTTGAATGGTTTGTTTGAAAATAGAAATATTTTATATCAGAAAATAATATTGATGAAAATATCATATGACTTAAAAGTCCGTTGATTTTCATTGATCAAAGTAAACAGCAGCTTCATTTCGCATCACACGGAACCATCAGGAAACCAAATTAAACAGATAATACGGTTTAGCAGACGTAATAAAAACAAAAGAACTATGTGTTTTAGAATACGTAATTTTATGAGCACATTGGCACCTTTGATGTTATAACGGAAGTCTGAAAACTAGCTACTAATGGCTTCGCGTGACGAATCAGGGCGGTTCGCAACTTGCAAGGATAATAAATTTGTTTTATGATCGCCGCATTAGTTGTTTTATTGGGGCTATTTTGAAAATTGACTCAGGTGTGGTTCGTTAACTTCGATGAAATAATGTTGGTATGAAATTAAATATGCTTTTTCAAAAAAATACCAAGCAAAATACAAGTTCTATCACTAAATAACTTTTTAAATAAAGAAAACATTATATTCCTTACAGGCTGGCAACGCATCCGTGGCTCTGCAGGGGCTAGGTGTGTCTATGGGCAAAGGACCACTTATCATAAGCGAGCCTCCTCCTTCGCGAGCTCTTGCCGCAGTTACCATAAAAAGTTAATGAACAGATACAAGTACAAGTTCTAAGGCAATACTATCATTAGGTATTTAAAACTAGTTTCTGTTAACGTAAATTCGTAGCATTAAATAAAATTCAACTCAACTGAATTTTTTTTTTCCAAATTGACCAGCTTGTTTAGTTTACAGGGTAGTCCATTAAAAGTTATCTCTTAGATTAAATATTTAGGCGTTGAAGGATCGGCCAATATAACTGATACACAAATATTGGCTCGCTCATCCATCAATGACTATGTCCAACAACCTTTGAAACTTTTGTATAACTTTAAACCTATCGCCTCCATAGTTTGTTTGGAAACTAAAATTGATTTTACTTTTTTGTTTTTGTTTTCTTTAATGTAGTTTAAAAGTCTGACTAAAGCACTTAACGCTCCAGTTGAAAAACATATTTCACGTTTTATATCTACCGTTTCACAAGAAATGTGAAATTGATATAACATCTTTGAGCTAGAATATAATATTTAACAATTTTAAGCAATTAAAAGTACAAAATACATACTTAATTGTAAGGATTTTTGATTTTAAAACGTGCATTTTTAACGAAAAACTGAAAGAGATCATCCGACATCAATTAACTTTTCACGTCAACAGCCGTACAGTCGAGCCGAAAACAGTTTCGATATTTTGATTGCAATAAATCGGAATTCAATTTTCACTGTTTTAAAAATTCTTTTAGAATTCATTGTTATACGAGTTTCAGACGTGTGCTTCGAATTTTGTGTTTTAAAAAGCCTTCTGAAACTAAGCGTTTTTTACATAACTCTACTGAAGTTAAATTGTTATCATTTTGAGTTAAAGTCCATAATTGAACCTTTTATTCAGCTATCGTGTAAAGTGGATCAATATCGTAAGTTTAAACTATGTCATGCTAATTTTATAAAGATTAGATTAAGAGCAGGTTAAACGTGATTTCTATACTAAAATTGGTTTTATCAACAATTTAAATTCATTAAAATATTTAATTTAAAAACAGTAATCATGTATAATACTGCACATCACCTTAAGAATATTTTACCAAGATAATCTCGCTGAAAATCTAGTCTTTCAGAGAAATCTTAATACCAAAGCTTCTTTCTTTACTTTTCGTAACTCTGAATTATTTATAAATATAAACATTTTTTTTTCTCCGTGTGGTTACCGGATCAGAATAGTACCACTCCCAGTCTTCCTAAAGGGGATGTCGTAAGAGGCGACTAAAGGATCCTTCACAGGAGGGTGCGCAGCAGCGCCCTTCCGAA
>DWCF01003937.1:0-18022 GCA_018230265.1 Delias oraia
TGCAATAAAATAAATTTGCGACGATAATTAAAGATCTAAGCTATCCTATCTCTCAAGTTGGACCAAACTGCATATTGTGTGCAAATCTGTTAAGCGGTTAAAGAGTCCATTGAGGTCAAACATTGTGACACGAGATTTATATATATTAAGATAAGAACAGACCCGCCCATGGACAACTACGCCAGAATCCGTGCTTTGATATTGTTGCCGGTTTTTACGCTGCTTAAGCGGTATAAATGTAAATATTTGTATTAAAATTATTGTAAAGTACTTTTCAGTGTTTTTTAATCAGTTAACATAACGCATTTTAGTACTTGGAAATATTCTGTTGCAGCGTGCGACTGTCATCCGGTGGGCGCGAGCGGCAAGACCTGCAACCAGACGAGCGGCCAGTGCCCGTGCAAGGACGGCGTCACCGGCACCACCTGCAACCGCTGCGCGAAGGGCTACCAGCAGTCCCGGAGTCACATCGCACCCTGTATACGTAAGTTTGCCGTTTCGTGTACACCTGTAATGTTAAATTTATTAAAACGCTCAAAAGTCCGCTCGGCTATTGAGGTTATCACTATGACAACTGAACAGTCTGTATTTAACATTACCTGATATATTATACGGAGGTGGTATTTCGCAAGGTTGAAGTACCTGAATGACTTGTTAATATTTGATACCTGTCAATGTTGTAGTGGCCAACCACGTAATCGCTCGACGCAGGAGTTCCGAAACTGCGTCGTAGAAAGTGAAGAGGGGCGGCGTGGGTATGTTGTATCGTTATCCGAATGCACAAGTATTTACTTTTCAGCGTGTTGATATCTAACATCACTCACGTCGCCGCTCAATTCCTAATTGTTGATGATTTCATTTTCTGTTTTTGTTTTACATAATTATTATTATTGTTCAGATTCAGGCTTCAAGATTGATCACAAAATCTTAGCTTTATAAACATGACATAATTCGGAGAATACCATTTTAATTTTTAAATTATAAAAATTGTGGTTATTTACAAAAATCAGCAGGATGATATATATATAAATATATAAGGCAGGCAACGCACCCGCATCTCTACAAGGGCGGATCCGCTTATCCTAGATGGACCTCGTGCGCGTTTTCCACTTTTTTTTAAAAAAGGAGCATCCTAAGTTACGATAAGATTGTGATCGCGCTCAGACCAACGGAGAATACAATGATATCCAATGTTGTAGGCATCCCCCGTGTGGTGGCTGCTGTTCAGGCGATGGAGGCAGTAGACGCGGAGCCGGGGCGCGGTAAGTAGTAAGTGGACTTCATTGCACTCCATCACATCTACACCAACTCGGTAACTGATGCTGCTCCCGAAATTGTAGGCGTCTTAGACGAACGGTTTGAATGGATCGGGCGGTTTTTCACTATTGAAAAATCTCACATCTGCTGAAGCTTATGCGGACTTATTTATTGAGCTGGCTCGTCCAGCTAGCCTCGCAGAATATTCAGCGTGGAATGGTAGTTGTATTTGAAATGGTGCTTCTACTGTGTTTTCTTAGTGTGTGAGGATATCGGCAGCGATTGAATATGCCACTAAAGTGGCTTACATTGCCGGCAAGACTACCATTGCGCGGAGTGTGGCGCGATCGGTGATAGATGGCGGTGTTCTTTTACCATTTAGAGTAAGAGAATAAGAGTAGAGAGAAAGTAAGAGTCAGAGTGGTTATTATATAGAGGAAAATCCTTAATGGTAAGATCGCCACCGCCACAAACAACGCCTTTACGTCGTTAAAATTGTATATGTTTGATGGCTTATATATCCTCATTCACTCAGCGAAACACAGTAGGTACCTACTGTTTCAGGTTGGTTAGTACGACTCTCGCGCGTGTACTAATCCATAAATTAACTAATCTGGTTAGCTTCCGTGAGGAAAAACGCCAGAGCCATATGTAGCCATTTCAAAAAGAAAAGAAAATAATTTTGAGTTCAATTACATTGAATAATTAATATATACACGCCCTCAATTCATTCAAATCGTTTCTATATTGTGACAATTACAATTTAGATTATAAAATATTCCGATTTTCCATAAAGCCTGCATGTTTAAACTGTTTTCATTAAAAAATCCTTAATTGATTAATGAAAGCACAATGATAACAGTCATTAATATATCAGCATCGGTTATTCATTAATTTTTTATAAGTTCTCTTGAGTTTTTCCCGCTAACATGATAAGCACTGTAATTTGAAAGAGAACTTTTACTTTTTTTAAAGAATATTAATTAAATTCCCTTCAATTACATTTTCTTAATAATTTTATCTATTTACACTTTCAACAAAAAATCCGTATAGCCATGAAGTCACATTTACACGTCGCTTTGCCAGCCAGCTATACAAATTAAAGAAATATACTTTCTTTACACACATCTAATATAGAAAATTCTCGTGTGTTAGTTACCATACTCCTCCGAAACGGCTTGACCAGTTTTTAATAAATTTTGTACGCATATTGAGTTCGTCTGAGAATTGGCTACTATCTCTTTTTCATCCCCCTTAAATCCTCAGTTTAAATTTTATACATAATTTTTATAATTTATATTTGTTTATCATTCAGCATGATAAAAATATATAACCCTAACTGCCGGGGTAAGCTTGTATATTCATATAATATATGTATAGTACGAATCTAATTTAGGCGACCTTCAAAAGCGAAAATGAGGTTAAATGCACTTTTTTATGATACTATAATCTCAGTTCCTGACCTAACGGGACTGCCGCGCTGTAATAAAATTGATATCATACTTGTTGTGATAGATTATCATCTCTGATACCACAGCACATACAATAGACGGACAGATAAATAACATTCATCTTCTAAATCATTTGTTAAAAACAAACACACTCACATAAAAACAGTCTTGAAAAATAAGGTACAATATTTTTTATATAGCGATCAACAGACGTGGGTCAACTCTATGATCTGAGATCACCGGTGCTCCAGGACTACCGCGCCATAAATTGCGTTATGATTGTGGCCGGCTTTTACGCCTTTAAAGTGGCATAATAAGGTCCTATGATATCCTCACTCACTCAGCGAAATACAGTACTTACAAAATATTTCACGCTGGTATTCTGTGAGTAATAAGTTTCACTCTGTGGAATCAGTTGTCTGTTTAGTTATTTCCGAACCAATACGTATGGAAACCTTCAAAAAAGCGTATTTATGTTTCGCTGAGTGAGTAGGGATATCGTAGGACTTTTAAAAAGCCGCTTGAGCGGCGTTAAAATCCGATAATTTAACCAAGGCGCGGTTGTCCATGGGCGGCGATATTCTCTTACCAAATAGGAGACCCATCTGCTCCATTGTCCGCTATACGAGTGTTCCCCAAAGTTTTTGTGTGCAAGGTACATCTAAGAAAAGGTAAATTTTTACATCACAAAAAAACAATCTATGTAGTGATTAATCAACATTTTTTTATTAAGTACCAAAACAAGGAAATCAAAATCTCTCGCTCGTGCATACGCGTGGAAATATATTATGTGTACCCACCCGAGTTTTTTATTAGCCTTATTTGTTCCTTAACATAAGTTTATAAGACAAGCTTATTTTTCGAGACACGCCTTTTCACAACCAAGGTACACCAGCGTGTCGCAGTACAGACTTTGCGAAATACTTCGCGCTAGACCAATTAATTTATCTAGAGAACATTTCACCACTGAACTTGTGGCTGGTAGACTGTGGGCACAAAGTTGCCCCATTAACTGCGGCCGTATCGATCACATTATCATAATATGAGTTACAAAATATTGATTGATACGTCCGGAGTATTTTCACGGCAATTAGACGTTTCGAACCGGCCTTATTGCTTTGCCTTTATATCTATTACAAATATAACTTATTACCAGTCACTTATTCGTCTATTTGAAATATTAATGGATATCAGAGACAACTTTTGATTTACTATGCCCCGTTTTATGATTAAGACTAACTGACTACGGAAAATGTTGTCTTGGCATAGGAATTAATAAAATCGCTATTAAAAATTAGGATTTGGTGGTGCAAAGGTGAATATTTAGGCTTGTTATGTTATGCACACAAAATATTACAAAAAATCGGAGTAGTTTGGCAAGAAACTTCACGACATGGCAATTTTATATACACGTTTGTATTTTATAAGTATATTTATTACGAGGATTTTGTATAAGATGTCGATTCCTGCAGCATTATATGGTATATATGTATACCAATATATTTAAAAGTTTGTGAAAGATTTTAACGAACAAAACAAAGTTATTTATTTATAATTCGTATTATTTAAATTATTAAGACAATCAATAACTGGATTTTTAACTAAATCAATAAAAAAGCGGATTTTTACTGAAACAAACATATACATGATGTTTTATATGAAAACGAGTATGATAAAGCCATATCAGCGAGCTGTATCATGTTTACACGCTGGCCAAACCACTAGAAATGGCTTTCAGATCGATGTATGACATGTATAAATGGAATGTAAGCTTGTCGGTTATCTGGACTACTGCAATCATGTAAATAGCATTTGTAACAAGTGTAGATCTTGATCCTGCTATGATTTGCAAGCGTATTCAATAACCGACGCTAGTCCGAATCGGTGACGAACTCTTGCAAGCCACGCCGTACGTCACATTTACACGCCCGAAGTGGTAGCTTGACATTGGAATAAAGTTCCATTATTATTATAAATTAAGTAGCATTTAGTTGAAATTAAGCAAGGTTTAATACTAGTGTAACACTAGACGTCAACAAATTGTAACAATAAACACCACTACAGAGATTATTCAAAGTTCGCCGTCAAACATAACACAGTGCTTCTCATGAGATCCAGCAGTTACTTTATCAGCAAACGTCCCCAAATGTCCCCATTATGCTCGGTTTCTTCCAGAGTTCATATTTTATTCATCTTCTCATACATTTTTGTTTGCTTTATATTTGTGTCAAGTGTGTGACGGAGGCGAACGGGCCATTGTTGTGCATGCCATGACTATTTGCATATATGTCGTTTTTTCATATTTCCGTGATCTGGCCAACGCAGGCTGTCAAACACAAGTTTCTCTGTAAGAAAAGATTTTATTGTTTATTTTATATTACATGGAACAAAAGTGTCAAATTTATTTACTTAATAATAAAACCGATACCTGTAAGAAAATAAACGAGATTTAATATTACTATTAACAGTTTCTGAATCACATTAATTAGAAAACTTTAACAATAAATTATGGTATAAATTATGTTCTCTTTACAATGCTAGACGACTTTTTAAGTTTTCTGTCCCATATATAACCTTACTTAAAACCTTAATTTAACAAAATACTTAATTTTTCTTCGCGTTTGATAACTGATTTATTTTCGGGATAACTTAAATTGAAGAAAATTATACTTTTTATTAACATTTGTATTTGAAATGATATTTTTGCACCGTCGCCGCTTTATCCGAATGCGCCCGAAACAAAGGCCACTCATGTGAGTGACTTACACTCGACTCAGTGTAAGTTGCAGCTAAAATGTTGGCCATTTTGCGAACTCTTCGAGACAATAGATTCAGTTTTCTATTACACGGACCGTAAATTGAAAAGAAATACTACTTTTTTTATACATTAAAATGTTTGAAAATTTAAAATCTGTCTACTTATGGCTTCTGTGATTAGCAATCACAATGTAACCAAGATATTTACATAAGTACGATAGAGAATTCAACAAATGTATAAAATTCAAAAGGAGATACAACTAAGATTTAATATTTTCTCATTTAAATACTAAAGTAGTCAGGCAATCTAAATGTCACTTTCAAATTGAGTATCCTTCAAGATTTTGACAGTGACATTAGTGATTGGTGTCGTTTAAGGTAAATTGTCCCGTCAACTATTGCTTTTGAATAAACATACTCTTGCATCATTTTCTTTTTATTTTTCATATGATTATTAACGTTCACAATTATGTATTGAAAATATTGGAAAACTAAGTTAATATGAAATTTGGAGTCGTTGTTGTAACATCATTATGTTATATATTGTAACAATCGACATCGCTAGGTAGCCAGAGTCGACCGCTCCGTCATTCAGCGACTGGCGACGCTGGCTACTTGGCAACGGCGCCAGTCCGTTGCCAAGTGAGTTAGCCGTCATACATCTCAATAAGAATTAGTTGGCTACGTCGGCATGGCATCTCGCTGAGGTATAGCCCTTAGAGCTCTAATCGTCACATTGGCATTGACTGCTTGTCAGCTAAGCTTTCAGATCTGTTAACTTTGAATCGCTCCAACCCGCACATGCCTCTATTAATAAAACGGCGAGTTCCCGTATTCCCGTGTCGGTGTGCTGGAGTGAGTAGATGTAACCTTTGAAATTGGGTGACAGCGGAGCAGTGCGGCCGGTGTCGCGCAGCCGTGAGAACTCTAAACCTCAACAAGTTCTGCAGCCGAGACTACGGTGAGGCACAGTATTTTTATAAATATTATATACAACAGCAGGAGATTATAGACAACGGAGCAGGCCGATCTCCTATTATGGAACACCGTCGCCCATGGACAATCTCTTTTCGCGCCACTACATTTTTACGAGTGTAACGTGCCGTGAATGTAAACGAATTGTACGTGCGGATGGCATTACGGGCGTTACAAATAAAGCCGGGCCGCCGGCTTTTTTTGTTTTTTGATTTGGTTTTTTTGGACGAATATTTTATTTATAATCTTTTATTATCATTGCTCAATTACGTTATTGTTTTCACAGAGTTCTGAGCATTAAATCGCCAAGGGGCAGCCTAAAGTTGCATATTTTAACCAAAACAACCAACGCACTGTGTTTTTCTATATCTAAACCGCCCGTGTTATGTGCGTACAGATTGATGAAATGTAACACGTAATGCAACATTCTGCCTTTTCTTTCATGCTCGCTGCAAGTTTGGACGCGTAGCGCGCTCGAAACACGCATTCTCTGCGCACGTCTGTTTCCGCCTCACAGCCCATTGTGTTTGCCGAAAACACCGACAAATCACGGATCGCTCCGCGCGCGACTTGAAATGCTCCTAGCTGCGCATGAAAAGAACAGCTGTTCGCGGGAGACGTCCAAACTATAGGAATCAATTTTAAAGTTATACATGACCTTTCATGATACGTTGCATGTTACGTTTCACCAATCTGTACGCAGTTAAGCTGTAAAGCCCATTCAGAGCAGCTGGAGCGAGTGTGTGTGTGTGTTGCAGTCATAATGGGTCGGGTGGTCGGACGCGAGGCAGCGGACGGCGAAGGCTGGGCGCGGCTGGCGCTGAGCGTCCAGGCCGTGTACAAGCGCGCGCCGCGAAGCCGACTCCGGCGCGGGGCCACCGCCCTCTTCGTACGCAACGTGGACCTCGCCTGCAAGTGCCCCAAGATCAAGATTAACAAGTAATTACTTATGGTTTACCCGTGAACAAGGTTAAACAAGCTTTACCCAGGAGAGAGCCGTGCTCTCGCATATTTTAACGCACTAATTGGGCCGGCTCATCGGAACCACGGCCTCCCACAGAAAAGCAGCGTGAAAAGGTGTTTTGCTGAGTGAGTGAGTATTTTTCCCATAAAAATGTCGCAGCATAAAATGCCGGCACCACAACAAATATGTGGAATGTGGCGCAGTTGTCTATGGACGGTGGTGTACACTTGGCATACAGTAGACCTAACTGCTCTGTTATCCGCTATACCATGAAAATTAAAAATCTATTTATGATAGAGCGGGCAACGGATATAGATACTCAGTACAAGTACTGTCACACGTATTATTATTATTATTGTAATATATTATTCTGTAATTAAGAAGTTTTACCGTGGAAAGAAATGATTTTATTATTTTTAATATTTCATTTTATATAATAACTATATAGTCATTGAAACATATTTGTAGCCTAAGGAAATAGCTATTAAATTACTATTTTACATAAAAAATGTGTTGAAACATATTTGGTTCATCACTGAAGTAATTTTCTTTTAAGATGTTCGTATGTGGTGGTAATAAAAATCTTTACCTTATGGAATTTCGCCTCTGTAATAAATACGCTCAGCTTTAAGGCGCTGAAGCCCATTTTAGACACATTTTCCTGTCACTCAAACTCCAAGCGTGTCAACTGCAGGGCTTTTTCTATTTACGGTCATTTCATAGTAACGCAATGTATATGGCTTCTAGGGCCGTGGGAAAGCGCGTGTCGGTGCGTAATCTGCGAATCATAGGTTTTCTTATTTTTAATAATAACGGGAAGCACGTCTAGGATCGGCCATGGACACTTCTAGCCACTAGGTACTAAGCTGTGGCGTTTATATTAGCTTAGGACGACGGTCCGGAGGTCTAGTTTCATTTACCATGTTCCAGTTGGGACTTTAATTATAAGTTTCTTGGTCTATAAGTCATTTTGTTCGATGTTCTTACGTTACATCGGAACATATCAGACATTGTATAATTACCTATGAGTATTATTTTAATATAATTTGTAAGATGAATTGATTTTCTTTGGAACCATTAGTTGTGATTCACTCCTCAATTTGATGACTGTATATATTTAAAATGTCGCCTGCGCAGGTCCTACTTAATCCTAGGAGTGGAGAAAGAGGGTTCGTCGTCCGGCCTCCCGGGCTTAACGGTCGGAGAGAGGACACTTCTGCTGGAATGGCGGGACGACTGGCACCGGCGCATCCGGCGCCTGCAGCGGCGCGCGATCAACTGCCATTAGCCATCTTGGATTTGAGCGTTGCCATGGCAACGACCGGGTTACCTTGGCAACGGCCGGTTTACCCCAAAATCGAATTCTGATTGGATCCGTCTATGCTCCGTGCGAATACTGCCATTACACTGTCGAGAAATAGTTCACCTAGTCGTTTGTAAGGCCGATAGGTTTCTAGTTAAGCTTTGACTCGATTTTTTAGGTATGACAACACTGTCCAACTCTTCGTTTTATACCAAAAAGTTTCAATACTTTTTCTCTTCCTAGGATTTCGTTATCACTGTACAATTGTCAAAGTAGTTGCCTGCTCTATGCACAACATAGGGCGGGTCGATTTAAACCACATTGATGATTGTATCGAGAGTGACTTTTAAGATTATTTATTGAGTAAATAATTATTATATAGATTGTAGAGTCTCGTTCCATTTCGTGCATTTTTGTATAATTGTTATTTTATATTGAGATGCGTATGTTGAATATTGTTTTAGACATTTGCAACTTGGCGCGAAACGTTTTCGCCGCGTTTTTGACGTTGTATAATATAGATTATAAGTTTTGAAGTGTAATTCATATCCACAGATAGTCATAATGTTTTAACGTACCTCATTTATTAAGTACACGTAAGGTTAGACTAATTAGGTTAGCTTTCTTGTGGCCTATTTTCACTAATCTGAGTTTTTGACCATGTCTCTTGCCAAAGTAATTTAATACTCTGTGTACTTATTTCTTTCTTAACGACTAAAACGATTTAATTAATGCCTCAAATTGTATGTACAGTATTATTAGCTTTACTAAAATTAGTTATAAACATGTTACCTTTTAAAAACCTAAATAAAAGCTAATAGAACTAGAGAATTCGCTGAAAAATGCAGCGACTGAGAACATATTTGCATGAATATCAATTAAATATGAATATATTTATCGATAAATGACATTTAAAATTCTTATTATAATAAATAAGAATTAATGCACTTTACCAAATTTATCAAATATCCATCCGCGTCTCAGTCTTTGTTGGAACGCGGGTTCGTTGCCGGAAAATATAATTTGATATATAGCTAAGAAACTCAAAAGAAAAGAAAATTTGGAAATATACAACCGCCTTAAAATGGCCTAAAACGTAAACAGGCAATAGTTTCAACAACAATAGACTATAGAGTATGGACTATAGAAGCACAGAGGTGGCTGAAGTACACTCGAGTAATCATATACAATTGAGACGTCAGTGTACACAGGTACAGTTAAGCACACAATACAACAAATCATCTTGATGGCTGAACAATTTACAATTATCTATTGTTCGTGGATCGGTTTGGTCGGACAAATATTGCGGCCTCGTTACTGGAGCGAAGATTTTGCCGGCTTTATTTAACTCTATCGCACACTGATACCCGGTTCTATTTTGCTGGAAATAAAGTTTTTAAGCGACGTGATTTTTAGATTTGTTCTCTTATTTTGTCGTTCGTGTACTGATTTTGGTGAAACTGGTATCAAAATAAAGAATACCGCTTTTCGGGCTGAATTAAACATATATTAAATTTCAAAAATATTGTAATTTATATTAATATAGTTTTCAGGATACTGAAGAAATTGATGAAAAATCTTACTTGAATCGCGTAAAATTCATAACTATTTTCTTCATATAACGAAAAAATATGAATAGACACTTATAAGCAAATTGTGTTTTCCGATTCAGTATTACAATAAGATCTAACTTTAAATGCTCATACCTCTTATAATTGGTCGGAATTGGTTAAATTCAATGTCAAAATAAATTTGTTTTCTATAGTTTTACGTTTTTAAAAGGTAAAAGTAATAATCGTGTAGTATATTTAAATGGGTAGATTCGCTTGTACGGATGAAATGTAAAAAGTGTATTTAGTTTGTAGAGATCTATTGTACTATCATGTTTTAGAAATGCATATCTTAGATTTCGTACTGTGTTATCTAAACACGCCATCTTGGTTTTAGAGGACTTATCCTCTTTGGAATTGTTGCGTTGTCAAGCGTAAATTCAACTCGAAATGGATTTAAAGCGTGAGGCGTATAATAAATTAATGTAAAAATGGCGTTCGTTTTTAATAGAAGAGTGTATTTTCTGTGAATAATGTAGTTTATTTCTTTCCTCGCGATCCATAGATCGTAGAGTCGAGTTACACATATATCATTGATATTACAGAGCAAATAACAAAGATGTTGCCTGACTGATTTATTATGTAACCCAAATCTTATGTTACTCTAGGATTTCAAATCATTTATCTTTATTTAGCTTTGATAATCACGTTAAATGTCACATGAATAGTCTATGGCTGTGTTTCCCAACCTGTGAGTGTATAGGAGTGGATCTGCGATGTCATTTCTGGACCATAAATTAAATATCTAAAGTTTTTTAAATGTTTATTTTTTAAAGGGATCCGAGGCTGAAATAGGTTGGGAATCGCTGATCTATGGTTTTAAATTTAAGTCTCATCAATACGTCAAATGATTAAAAATAATTCTTCATCCCTCTACGATAATAATAGTACTTAAATCTTATCTGTTGTATTTTGAGTACAAATTCTCATCATTTGAAAAACGCACAATTTCAAAATTCAAACAAATCTTCCAATAATTTTGGCCTAATAATTAGATAACTTGATCAAACGATGCTTTTTTGATAATTTAAATTGTGTTAATTTAAGGTATATAGGCGAGTGATAGTCAGTCCAACGTTTTGTACACAGAGCAGAATTTTTTTGAAATATTCGCCCGTGTACCGATTTCAGAAATGTATGGACTGTCTGTGTAATATTCGCGAATTTGTGTTTCACGATACCCCCGCTCCTGTGATGTAATAAATGTTATTGGTTATATTTATTTAAATAAAGTACATTAATAATTAAAATTTGTTATCAATATGCCAAAATCCCTTATATATAGTAGACAATGGGGTGGATCGCTGGTTAGGATATCATCACCGCCCATGGACAATCAACATGCCGCAATCCGCGCTTTGGTAGTCTTGACGTCTTTTTCGCACAACGTTGTATGTACATTATACCTACTTGACGGGCCACCGCTATTCTTGAAGCGAGAGAGATTCTCAGTGGGAATTTTACGCTGGTATTCTGTGAGCCCATGGTAATATTCCGGGCGTACGGGCCCTAGAATTAATTAATCGAATTTAAAAATTCTCAGTGATGTGACATGACAGTTATACAACCTTAATTGTTCTAAGATTAAATATATCCGTTAATACAGAAAGAAAATTGCAAAGCAAACAAAATGTTATTACAAAATTGGTAGACATATTTACTCTTCCGATTTATTTTTATGAAAACGGCGGCAAACAAGCAGCTCACAGGGCCACGACTGCGTTGTCGGCCTTTTAGGCTCTTTTTTGAAAGGCACTCTAGTCGTATCGGTTTGGAAATACATCTTCAGGCTGCTGATTCGACAGAATGGTACTAAATGCCTTGAAAACTCAGTTGTAGAACGACAAACATCGAGGTGAAACGGAGGTACGTAATATAAAAAACAATGAAATTCAACTAATATTACGGAATTAATCTAAGTTTAGATACTATTGTTAAAATTCCATAATGGTGTAGTTATCCAAGCCAACATGAATCTAATAGGAAGGGCAGAGTAGCCCTGGGGAAATCAGAAATGCCCCGGTTATCTTTTTCTTATATTATCTGCCGGCCATTATTTATAACCGAAGTGGGTTTGCGATGAAATATCTATGGGTTTTCTTATTTTATCTCTCACTTTTCACTTTGTTATATAAAAACTAGGCGATCCCGGCAAACATTTTGCCATTTAACTTAATACTACCTGGGGATCTTAAAGAGCATAGTTATTTTTTAAGGCTGGCAACGACTTTTGAACCTGGTAACCAAGGGCTTTGCACTTGTGGAAGAGAAATGCTGAAGCATATGCTAACGCACTAATTGAGCCGCCTCGTCCGAAATGATACGGGCTCACAGGCAATACTCAGCTTAAAACGGTACTTGCACTGTGTTTCGATGAGTGAGTGCGGATATTGGAACGCTTAAAACACAGTAAGCACGGTTTAAGATGGGCGTCGGTATTTTTTACAATATAAGAGCATAGGATATGCTGATGCAGTTCGCCTCCGACAGGTATTCATGGAGGGCCAAGGGGGAGGCCCTGATGATGATGAGGAAGAGCATAGCAGATAACCTGCTGCGTTATCTGCTATACCAAAGAAAAGAAAAAGGCTAGGATATTCGGTGAACACTAAGCAACGATCTGTTGAAATTTCAATTAGTTATCACCCCCACGAAGCAGTCGGCACTGATGTAACAAGACTCTTATTAAAATAGGCGATTGTATTATATTTCACCGCGAGCAAACTTATTACGGGCCATTGTTGGCGGATTTATTTTGAGTTCAGCTCAATCTAAGGCTGCTGTACGCGAACGTATAGGCATTTTTAAATTGTATTTGTTTTTTCTTAAAAAGCTCTATTTACATTTCATTTACACAAGCATACTTGAACTTAACTATTAAATGTCAGATTTAGCTTTTTTATTGTTTATCGGACAACGGAGCAGGTTGGTCTCCTATATGGTAAAGAACACCGCCGCCCATGGACAACCGCGCCACAGTCCAAGCATTGGTTGTGTTGCCAGCTATTTACGCTTTTTTTTTTAAAGGACTAACCGCTGTTAGCATAAGGCCTCAACAGCTTCTCGCGGACTTTTGGGGCGAGCCGTAGTCTCGCCGAGAGATTGGTTTACAACCGCGACAGGCCCAAGGGCGCCTCCTGCGAGACACGAACCTCGGCTTGACCCGTCGCGCCGATGTTGGCCACCTGGGCGGCCGGCCAGAAGCTGACCGGAGTGCGCTTCGCGCCAGTATCGGTCCTCGCCTCCGCTTCCGGCAGGGGCGGTTTTTACCGCGGTCCCAACTCAGAACCCTATCATCTGATATTGAGCTATTTACGCCACTTAAGCGACATTTTTAAGGGCCTCCAATATCCCCACTCACTCTACGAAACACAGTTCAAGTACCGTTTCACGCTGAGTTTTCTATGAGCCCATGGTATCTTTTCGGACTAGTCGGCCCAAATAGTGCGCCCGCATATGCTTCAACATGGCTCTCCCACGGGTGCGGTATTAAGACACTCGCCCGGCTAATATCAAGCCCTTACCGAGGACGAATAACTTATAAAGTAAATTATAATTTATAATTGTTCAAACCGGGATACGAAGCCGATAGCTCTAGCTTCATGGTAGACTTATTAAACCTTTTAGCTACGAGGCTCTCAAAGGCTAAAAAGCTTAGTCACTATTTAGATACCTATATCTGTAAAGTACCATTTAGATTTTCTACTAATTTCCAAAGTTAAAAAATATTAACAACTACGCACAGATTTAAGAACCGTCTAGAAATTCTTTTCTCTATATTTACAATAATTATTTATCCTTTTTTGTATTTTCCTTTTTTGTATTTCTAGTAAATGAGGATATCGAAGGCTTTTAATAAATGCCGCTAAAGTGGGCTAAAAAGCCGGCAAAACAAGCAATGCGCGGAAAGTGGAGCGGTTGTCCATGGGCGGCAATGTTCCTTACCATATATGAGACTCCCCTGCTCTGCTGTCAGCTATATTATAAAAAAAAATATAATAAAATATACCTCTATGATTGTTTTAGCCGTACGTTGTTAAACGGACTTATGAAATCTCAATACAATCGTAGAACGGTCTACGATCGAGCGAACATTGAACTGCACTCGCATCGATCTATGCGCAAGCGCATTACATTATATTTTATGTTAAAAGTTACCAGAGAACCATTTTAATTTCACTAGCTGCGAAATTTATTTTATCTTTCATCATTACGGTACAAATGAATAAACTTTTTCTTGCTAGGTACATAATTTTATTTTACATCTTACCTAAACAACAAGAACTACAGCCATGCTGAAACATATGTTGACGCCCTAATTGGGCATGGGCGCACAGAATACCATCGTGAAACAGTACTTGTAAAGTATTTCGCTGAGTGAGTGAGGATCGGAGGCCCTTTCGCAACGAAAGCGTGGACTGTTGAGCGCTTGTCCATGGGCGGCAGTTATCTCTTACTATAGAGGAGACCCGCCTTCTTCCTTGGCCGTTATACCAAACAAAACGTCAAAACAGCTGCTTGAAGAGGTATTTACAAACCAAGCAACGTTGCTCTGCAAGGGCTAGAGGGGTGTTCATGAGCTGAAGAGTTGAGGACCGCTTGCCCTAGGTGAGCCTCCTGCTCGTTTGCCACCATGTTGATAAAAGAATTCTGGCATCTCGGTATGTTTGTTGACAAACTCCTTCGAGACGATTCTAGCTAATTTAAGTAAGTTTCGCGTGTATCAGGTAGGCCTGAGAATCAGTAAACATTTATATTTCAGACTCCTATATGGGTTGGGCTTAATTATTTGTATTTATGTATTAAACATTGAAGAGCACGTACATCTTAAAATTTTCACGCTTAGACTATAATTATCTTCTATTTAATATTGCAATAAGTACTTTAAGAAGAGAACTTAACAGAAACAAACCTACTTGATGTGATATAAATAAATCTACAACGTTTTTTGTAAATTAATTTGTGAATATAAAGGCTATTTCTTTTAAATTTATTTTGTTGAATGAAGGCAGTTATTAATGAGTGTAACCTGTTACACAGTAAAAACAGTGTGTTTTGCAAACATTTAAATTATTTCACGCTTCCATCAAATGTTGATAACGCAATATTGTAATAAAAACACGCCATTGTTCTGTTTTATCGACTATTGAGTGTTAAAAAGTAAACTCGCCTTTGTTTCCATAGGTTTCTTATTAAATATGAATGTATCATGTTGTGTTTAATAATAAGGCAATAATTTATACATTCGTTTTGAATAAATGTTTCTGTACTCTCTTATTTATAAATTAAAGCCAACCGATAACATAACCTATGTTTGTTCATGGGCGGCAGTTATCTCAGTGATCTCTTAAATCTGATGTTTTCTTAGTCTTCTGTCTCTGTTTTGCAACAAAAAATCTTTTTTATTGTATAGCGAGCTACGAAATAGAAAAGTCTATCGTAACAGATAATCGCCGCTACAACCCGCGCCTTGGTTATGCCGGCTTTTTACGCAACTTTAGCGACTTAATTTCACGAACCTCTGACATCATTCATTCAGCGAAACAGTACTATTTCCAGCTGTTGTTCTGTGAGCCCGTAGTATCACGCCAGAACAATTAATGCGTCAACATATGCTTCAACGGTTCGCCCACGCGTAAGAAACGTTCTGTAACTATAGAAACATTTAATTTGGCTTTATCAAATTAACATATAATATTTTAAAATTATTTCTATTAGTAATTTTTTAGTTTTTACTATAATCAGTTTCTTTTTGCATATATTATTGATATGAAATCGATCCCCTATTGAATTCTGATTGCATCCATCAGCTTTAAGTAGGTGCAATTGACATACAGTCATTCATACGGTGATTCGTTTTTTTGTTTATGTTACAAGGCAGTTAAATCTACATATAGCAAGCAATCATGGGACCAAATTTTGACCTACGCACATCAAAATCTACAAATCAGAAAGCTATTTATTTTGACCAAATGAAATCATAGATAAACATATTATATATTATTTATGCTATATATATATTAATTACATATATTATATAATTTATATAGATAAATAAAAAAAATCTCATTCAAACTCCCCGAAAGTAGTCGACCGATTTTTATGAAATTTTGTGTGTATCTGTGTTCTGTTAATCTACCAACATGTATGAAAATATTAAAGATGGCCCAAAACAAACAAAAAAATATCATTCAGCATTAAATTCTAAACTTTGTCCTTTCTACAAGCTTTTAGTAGCGATTTTTTTTATTATTTTAACATCTACACTTTTTAATAAGGATATTAGTCCTTTAATAATATCGTTTATAACAACTGAATATTATTCTAAGCAAAGATCGTTTGCCTATTTAACTTCTTGACCGTAGTTGTCAAAACGTCAGATCCGTTTTAAAAAGCGCTCTCTTCAAACAGAGCGTATTAAAAAAGCAATTTGAGATCTCAGCCTGTTCCGGCGCCATTAATCACGGGGGCAGCTCGGAGAGGCGCGAACTAGCTACGTCATTAGTGCTGAAGCAGATTATCTGACAGCCTCTTTGTGCTCCCTAAATGTTTTCCTTTACGCAGGGTTGCCGTGATGATACCTCAATTTCCAACATTGACCAGTTTGAATATGGTACCCGTTGGAGAGTTTTGCTTTATTTATGAAAATAGGGAGGTAATAGGTCCTCCGCTTATGGACACCTCGAGCTTGTGCCGAGCTCCGAGTGTGTTGTCGGTCTTTTACGAACGTACGTATATAGGTACGTTCGTTTTGAACGCCCCCAAGTCGTATTGGCTCTAAAGGCAGCTGTTTCCACAGAGTGGTATTATGTATGGTATACACATGCTGGATTATCCGGAGTGATACCATGGGTTCATAGAATACCAGCGTGAAATCGTACTTTGTTTCGCTAAGTGAATGGTGATATACTTCCAACGCACCAAAACAATTGTATTACGGTTGTCCACGGGCGGTGATCTCTTATCATGCCATTACTAAAGAGAGGCGCCTGCTTCATTATCAGCAGTAAGTACAACAAATATAGAAGCGAGACTTAAAAGCACAAGCTTTTTTTTAAACTTTTTTGCACTTTTTAAATATGAATATTGAATTTGAATTAATATAATTTCTAAAACTATCTACCGTCCTACTTAGCACCGTATGTATCTTTGGAGCTACCTTCATGACAGTCGTTAAGTTTCTTATTTTTAGCGAAAATCTGAAACTTTTCCTTATATACAAGTCCATAGATTTGTTAAAATCGGCGACAACCCTGCGGATAATCCCACCGGAAGAAACACTAGTAGTGATTTATTGGTGATCGGAAGCCCTGGCTTAGCGGAATTGCGAAATCCACCGCACACCACTGGCCGATTCAATCGCTGTAAGTGTTGCCAAATTGTGTCATTTGTTTGTATTTAAGTGTGGCAACATTGTACAGTTAACTCCTGATAAATTTATTTATTTAATACGATATTATATTACCCGTGGGAGAGCCATGCTGAAGCATATATGGGCGGGCTCATTCGAAGTGATACCACATGTTCACAGAGTACTCAGCGTGAAACTGTAGTTTTCTTGAAACGGTGACTGTGTTTCGCTAAGTGAATGAGGATATCCGAGGCCGTGGCGTAAAAATCCACAACATAGCTAAAAATAGTACGCTAAAGCTTATGCACTTATATCAGTAAATCCGGATCAATACTACGGGCTCACAGAATACCA
>DWCF01003938.1:0-18009 GCA_018230265.1 Delias oraia
TCGGAAAACTCAAGTACATCTTCTCATCTAAAATACCTCAGTGCCTGAAGACGAAAGTCTTCAACCAGTGCGTGTTGACAGTATTGACATATGGATCTGAAACGTGGTCGCTTACGATTGGCTGATAGGCTGATGATGTATGATGATATATTCTGTCACACTCACTCACGCATGTCAAAATGAGACAGAACACTGTATGTAAGAAGCCAAGTAAAAGAATTATATTTTTATTAATTATGAAAAAAATATATTTTTCTATTTATACCGTCAATGACGCATCTAAGCTAGTTTTATAAAATAACTGAAAGCTAAATGGTCTTAGCTTACCTCGAAGGTATCGGGTTCGGTCCGATGTTAAATTTTTAATTATTTGGAATTTATATTCGGTGTCATTCCGAATACAGTGTTAACTCTATATAAGGACTCTAAAGGGGCTGCGTTTTATGGCGCAATAGAGTCATTGCTAAGTGGGGAGAAGAAAAATCTGAATTAGAGTCTTTTAATTTTTAATTGGTGGTTAACGAGCAGGAAGCTCATCTAGGGTAAGGGTCCTCCGCCCATGGGCAGCCCCAGTCCTTGCAAAGCCGCGGGTGCGTTGCTGGTCTTTAATTTAGTATTTTTAAATTAGTATTCGGTCTATTTTAAACATGGGCAGGACGAGATTTTTTATTCTATAGCGGATAACGGAGAAGGTTGTCGCCTATGGTAAGAGAACACCGCCGCCCATGAACAACCGCGCCACAGTCCGCGCTTGAGTTGTGTCGCCGGCTTTTTACGCCGGCATTTTTTAAGCGGCATTTTTAAAGACCAAGATATCCACACTCAGTCTGCGAAACAGAGTAGAAGCACCGTTTCAAGTTATTCTGAGCCCGTCGTATCACTTCGGACGCGCCGGCACAATTAGTGCAACAGCATATGCTTCAGCATGGCTCTGCCACGGGTATGAGATTAAATAAAACAGACAGACGAGTGTATAACTAGTAGTTATTATTTTTAGGCTACAGTATTAAGTGTAATATATAAACTGGTGTAGGACGCAAAAACAATGCAAATTGTGCAATTCAATTAGTGTTCAACAATGCGAGACTAATTTTTTACTAAACATGGCTCTTTATGAAATTAACACTTTTTTAAATTTAACTGAAATTAATTGAACTACTTCTAATAGCTCATTACAGGTACAAGTTGTTAGCTCATGTGACCGTAAAAATACTCGCTTCGAATACAAGAAATATGAACTATAATTTAAATTAACCGAGTGGTTTAAGGAAATTTGCGTAATTCCTAATTATAGAACATAATACAGTGTAAACTCTATATAACGACACTGAAGGGACTGAATTTTATAGCGTTATAAAGAGTTGTCGTTAAATGGAGAGAAGAAAAGGATGGAAGACAAGCTAAACCAACTAGAGGCAATTGATTTCGACGCTTTAGGGAGTCTGTCGTTAAATCGAGGGACGTTACATGAAGATTACACTGTATTTACTAATTATTATTCAGCTGACAGCGGGGTATTTCCACATCAATGCGATGTGGGGATCTTAAAGAACAACATAGGAAGTGCGAGGTGTGGCGCTGTTGTTGATAGGCGGCGGTGTTGTCTCCCCATACAGGAGACACACCTGCTTCGTTATCCGCTTTAAGCAACCTCACAAAAGTAGTTGTCCTAATTGTACCGGCTCTTTCGATACTCAGCGTGAAATGGTGCTTCTACTGTGTTTCGCAGAGTGAGTGATGATATGGGAGGCCCTTAAAAGCGCTGCATAAAAAGCCGACAACGCAACCAATGCGCGGACAGTGGCGCGGTTGTTCATGGGCGACGGTGTTCTCTTACCATATAGGAGACTCACCTGCACCGTTGTCCGCTATATCATAAAAAACTAAAATTGTTGTAAAATAACTCTATATACAATAAGAATATGTTATTATTAAATACATAGTTTGATTTATTTCTTATATACACGGCTGATCTGCCGGTGCCGGCCCGTGGTACCATCACTTTGGACGAGCCGGCCCAGTTAGTGCGTCAGCATATGCTTCAGCATGCCTCTCCCACTGCTGAAGAGTGGTAGCAGTTTAATGATAATTACTTATAAATTAGATATATTTTAAAAACAAAAAATACGAGAAAATTCTCTGTCTCAGCCAAGAAACCATTTCAAACTTAGGTATCCTATTATATATATATCTAACTTTATTTAATTTAATGTATGTTTATTTAAAATAATTTATTTGATATTAAATTATATTTGATATTAGCTCATATCAAATTGTAAAATTAAATGAAATAAATCTTAATACCAGATATGTTTATCTTACGAATTGCGCATTAAGGTCATATTAGGTTAACAGAACACAAATAGAAAATTACGTTACTTGTGACATATTTTATAGTACTTTTTAATAGCATAGCCGACAACGGAGCAGGTGGGTCTCCTATATGGTAAGAGGATACCGACGCCCAAGGACAACCGCGCCAGTCTGCGCTTGCTGTGTTGCCGGCTTTTTACACCACTTAAGCGGCATTTTTAAGGGCAACCGATATCCTTACTCAGCGAGATAACGTATAGGCACCGTTTCAAGTTCTATTTTACGAGTTTTCTTTGAGCCCGTGGTATAAATTCGGACGAGCAGGCCCAATTAGTGCGTCCGCATATGCTTCAACATGGCCCTCCCAAGAGAGAATGGGTTTAATTAAGGTTTTAATAGTAGGGTATGATATTTCAGCTGGCGTATTATGAAATAATTATAAATATACATAATATTGATAGTATTACTCACAGATTCAGCGTGAAACGGTACTTGTACTGTGTTTCGCAGAGGGAGTGAGGATATCGGAGTCTCTTCAAAGTGCCGCTTGAAAAACCGGCAACACAACCGATGCGCGGGCTGTGGTGGGGTTGTTCATGAGCGGTGGTCCCTGCTCCGTTGTCCGCTATACTATATATATATTGATAGTATTATGTGCGGCGAGTTTGTCTCTTCACTAACAAAAAGACAATTTTGCGAAGGGGCTGTAATTATTTTGAGAAATTAAACCAATAAGTTTACAATGAATATTTGACCTTGATTTGTTAATTGAATGTCGTTTTAATTGTTTCAGATGACGGTGGGTCGCAAGGGTCTGTTTCTCTTTCTAATGAACCTGGCCTGGAAGTGTCGTTTCAGTATGCCCCTGCTGCTGAGCGGTAGTGTGGCACTGTTGGGCCAGGCTTGGATGTTCCAGATTCGAGTTCAGACCGTGCAGAGGCTGCATGAGAATGAGGTAGTAGATACGGTATTCTAGTCATGGGAGGTTATTTTCCCTTTATCACCACGCTTATCGCCCCGCGATGGAAAGACGATCTCACGAAGGTCGCCGGCAACCGCTGGACCCAGATCGCTCAATAATTTTCGGGTTTAATAGAAACGTATGGTATTTCAGCTGGCGTATTATGAAGACGATGACGATATAGAAGACGAATCCTGGGAGACGGAGTCGACGGACTCGTGGGAGACCATTGTCGAGGAGGTGGCGTACGGATGACTGTTGTTTAGCCTGCTCTTTCATCATGATCATGCGCATGTGCTGTTCCATCAGGCGGTGTTACCGGAATGACATGGGATATTTTCTATACAGTCCAACCAACTTACCTGTGTCGAGTTTAGTTACTGGTTGAGGGTACGACTATCTTTGAATTACATTAATGATTTATTCAATATTTTTCTTTGGTTTCGTTGGTAAAAGGGAAGTACATTTTAAGCGATTTTCGACAGTTCGTAAATTTTTTAATTCAACGCCATCTTTAAAATAAGTATGTAATTCATGCACGTTGTGTCGGTTAATTGTTTTATAATGCTTGCAAAGACTTCGTTTCCACTAACACTTGTGCAAACAAAGATAACAGCAAACATACAATTAAAATAAACATTACAAGATAAATAATTGTAGAAATGTTTAAAATTATATAATTAACATCATCATACTATTCATAGTTAGCCAGTCATCCACAGATAATAAAACATCAAGTCATCAGAAACAACAGACTATAGAAAATACATCTTATAACATAAAAAAGGGAAAACCACAATAAAAAGCATTTAATATTACGAGTTATATAAGTTTTGTACTATAATTTGATAATTCCACTTATGTAAAGATCTAGGGAATTAATAATTATTTTATTAACTGTACTCAATTGTCTCGCATTATTTATGGTAAAAACAAATTGCCCGCCAAAACGTCATTTGTCATCGTGTGACGTCACTACATCGCGTTCAAGTGAGTTCTTATTTAATATGTAGGTTCGTTGGACTGTATTGAATATAATCCGTTGTCATGATTAATTCTCCTAGTGTTTGCCAAATATTTAAACAATATTAAAATATATTTTTACTATCTGAATGTGTTTAAGTACGTTATCTGAACAATAAAGATATGCATGTTTTTATCAATGTTTTATGACCAGAGATCCGGTACGTGCTTCGCTGCGTATAAAGATTCAATTGACAACAAAATCCTCATTAACAAAATAATCCGCCATATTTTGGATTCATTTGTTACAAACAATGTGATAAATGAAAACCGCTCCACTTCGACTGTATTTCTCCGAGTAAAAAAAGCGGCATAAAAAGCCGGCAACACAACCAATGCACGGACTGGCACTGTTGTCCATGGGCGGTGGTGTTCTCATTTATACCTAACCTAATCTAAATATATTTCGGCCTTATATCTCATTCAACAACCGCTAAATTACGTTCAGTCAAGTCGTTGAACGTTAAATTCAACAATTTGAGTTATCCTTAGTCATTGAACTAAATGTCACCAGTCAATGAACGCGCTAGTCATTACATAATAGCGGATTCGAGCAGATAACTCCAACATACATAGGTATGTATGTATGTAGGTATGTATGTTGGAGTTATCTGGTCGAATCACGTACCTACTTGATGCCATTAAAAGCCAGAGTAATTTCAAACTAAATATATAAAAAAGCTACTACTTTGTGTAAATCTGGTTATAGACATTAATTGAATAATAAAAATGCAAATCCACACCATATATTCTTAGCATAAATAATAGATTTAATTATATAAATTTAATGAGTTGGCAAAGACGACAGCACGATTTCATTGGCAGCAGTCGGGACGCTGAAAGACAAGAAAAACTCAACATTACAATTTTTATGGTATAGAGGCGAAGGTGGGTCTCCTATATGGTAAAAGAACATCGCCGTTTATGGACATCTGCGCCACAGTCCGCGCATTGGTTGTGGTGCCGGATTTTTACGCTGGTTGAGCTGCATTTTTAAAGGCCTTCGATATCCTCACTCACTCAACGAAACACAGTACAAGTACCATTTCACGATGAGTTCGTGAGGCGTTTTGAGCCCGTGGTATCACTTCGGAAGAGCCGATCCAGATAGTGCGTCATTATTTGCTACAGCATGGCTCTCCCACGGATGCGACAGTATTAAGACACTCGCCCGGCCTCTGTCCAGCCCTTACAGAGACCGAATAAATTATAATTTATTTGTCCGGACGAGGATTCGAACCCGATACCTCTCGCTTCATGGTACACTTTTAAAATCATTAAACTGCGAAGATATTAAAAATGTCTAAATAAAACAATAAAGTAATTCAGAATTTAAGTCTTTATAAGCAAGGAAAACTTAACAGAAGAGAGTTTCATAGTTTTAACAGTTAAGTTACAACGGTATTTTTTCTGTTTCGCAGAGGTCCTTAAAAATGCCGCTTAACCTGAATAAAAAGCTGGCAACACAACCAATGCATGGACTGTGGCGCGGTTGTTCATGGGCGGTGATGTTCTCTTACCATATAAGAGACCCACCTGGTCAGCTGTTGTCCATTATAAAATAAAAAAATTGTAATAATAATAGAAAAAATGTATAAAGCCACTTACAGATGAATACATGATTCTGTTTCCGTTTTCATAGAACATTTTGTTTTAATATGCAAGTCTGTTAGGCATAGGTCTGGTATAGAGTTTTCATTTGTTCTAAGATAATAAACGTGAAAACTGTATGGGGGCCGATTTTGGCGAATGTCGGCAAAAAGCCACTCCATAGAGCCAGAACGCCTTCGTTTTTTATTATGCCCATGAGCACTGTCACTTGACCCGCGCCTTTTGACGAGTTTTGAACTCTGAAACATAGAGTTGCGTTAGCTTACTTCCAAGACCTCAATATTATTAAAATGTTTAACGACGTGCGTATATCACACGCTAAAGCACTAATTGTCCGAGATGATACCAAGAGCTTATAGAATGGTCAACGTGAAGCGGTACTAGGACTGTGTCGCAGACTGAGTGCGGATATCGGAGACAAATGCCGCTTAAGCGGCGTAAAAGGCGACGCGCACTGTAGCGCGGTTGATGATGGGCGGCGGTGTTCTCTCACCATATATGAGACCCACCTGCTCCGTTGTCCGCTATATCATAAAAAAGTAGATTACCTTACGACGTCCCACAAAAATTTAACCTTTATAATCCATATTTTAAAAAAAGTAATGTAAGTTATACTGTGTATAATTGAAACGGCTTAGAACCTGAAGTAGGAAAAACCCGACCACAAAAATGAATGGTATGTTTTTAGTGTCTGTTTTTTTTAGGTTTAATGAGACTTTGAATATTGAGGTTTCATTATTGGACCTAGTTTTCGTATTTTTTATTTATTTTATAGCGGACAACGGAGCAGGCGGGAACACCGCCGCTCATGAACAACCGCGCCACAGTCTGCGAATTGTTTGTGTTGCCGGATTTTTACGCCGTTTAAGCGGCACTTTTAAGGGCCTCCGATATCCTCACTCTGCGTAACACAGCACAAGTACAAGTAAATATTAGCTTACCTCGTTTTGACAATATCCACGGGAAGAGATGCCGCCGACGTGACAAGGCCAGCAATCATTGCGCAACTGGTGTGAAGGGCTATACCGTCAGGCATGACACGGTTCGCAAGAAACATTTCACGACACTGGCAAATATTATTACATATTTTAAAACAGCTTCTTACATGTATGCCTCCTGCTCGTTTGCCTCCGTTTCCATTAAAATATGCTTCTTGTAAAAAAATATACAAGAAATGTGGTAACAACAAAATATATTCA
The DNA here is from genome assembly GCA_018230265.1 of Delias oraia. NCBI lineage: Eukaryota > Metazoa > Arthropoda > Insecta > Lepidoptera > Pieridae > Delias > Delias oraia. Next base: position 7,108 of record DWCF01003938.1, read on the forward strand.
TTAAAATCATTGCCATGTCTGGATTAACAGAGCGGACAACGGAGCAGGTGGGTCTCCTATATGGTGCGTGAATAGCGCCGCCCATGGACAAACGCGTCACAGTCCGCGCTTCCAGTGGTGGCGGATTTTTACGCCGCTTAAGCGGAATAATTTCAAGGACTTATTCCTTTAATATTAGTGAATTTGAAATATAAAAAACCATACACAGTTTATGTTGAAAAACAATTTGACATATCCTTCTTTCACATAAAATAGATTCGGTAGCTAAACGCTTTAAACTCAGACCAGAGCCTTTCAAACTGTGCGTCGCATCGCCTTGGGACGTCGCAGCAACATCCTAGGGGAGTCGTGAAGCTATTTGAGTCTCGATTTCAGAAATTATGCTTAAAAAAGCCAGCACATCCTTTTAATTAGAATTCTTCCTATTGCGAACTATAAGGAAGTTTAATAATAATTTATATCTTGATTTACATTCTTGTTTTGTTTTGTATGTATTTTGTAATAAAAAATATTAAATATATTCTGAAGTTTTTTGATAACCTCATCAGACTAACTCCAAAAGGGACGCCTATGTCCACTCGTGGACGTCATACGGCTGAAATGATGATGATGACTAACTAGTACTGTTTTTTTTTACCAGTACAGTTGGTACTTTTGATTAATACAAGATAAAAAACAATTCAATAGCGTCATAGTGTAAATTAAATTGGGAAGCCCTACCACAGACAACATACATAGATATAATAGATCACCTGTTGGTAAGTCGATAGTTGTGCCCCATTCACCACCATCGCTCTGGTGACGGTGGCTGTCACTCCACGCATCAGGGTACCCGTTCCTTCTTCACGACATATTCTATTGTGAAAAATGTGCCAGGATTTTATTAAGGAAACGCGCAGGAGGCACAACTAGGATAAGCGGTCCAACGCCCATGGACACGCCTAGGCCTTGCAGTACCATGGGTGTGTTGAAGGCAAGTTGAAAGGAAAGATGAAATTGTTGGTCTATACTAAATACATCAGATGATAGGGTTACGTGTCGGGACCGCGCTAAAAACCACCTCCGCCGGAAACAGAGGAACCGATATATGTCGCAAAGTACACCCCGGTGAGCTTCCGACCGACTGCTCAGGCGTCCCATGCTGAAGGTCGTGTCTCGCAGGAGACGCCCTTGCGCTAGTCGCGGCACAAAACAAATTCTTCGTCCGCAAGAAGCTGTAAAGGCCACATGCCAACAGAGTTTCATGTCATTTAAAAAAAGATACTAAATATTAGGTAGATTACTTTTGACGTAAGACATTGGTGTGTTATTGGTGTGTCCACGACATCCACAAATTCCACCACTATTCTCTCACTCAATGAGACAGTACAATTGTTTCACGATTGTAGGTAGTCTGTCAACATGGCATTCTTACGTATAAAAAATTATAATATATTCGGTCTTTTCCAGGGCTTAACAGTGGCCGGGCGAGTGTCTTAACACTGTCACATCCTCGGAAGAGCCATGCTGAAGCATATGCTGTACTAATTGGGCCGGCTCGTCTGAAGTCATACCCCGGGCTCACAAAATGCTCAACGTGACAAGTTCTTTTTCGCTGTGTGACTGGATATGGGAAGCTATTGAAATTACACAGCTTAAGCGGCATAAAAAGCCGGCAACACAGCAAGCGCGGACTGTGTCGCGGTTGGTTATAGGCGGTTCTCCATTACCATATAGGAGACCCACTTGCTTCGTTTTCCGCTATACCATAGAAATAAATTACCTAGATAGAGCATCAACCACATGTCTGTAATTTCTCCGTTGGTCCTTGGGCAATCTTCCATCAGCTGTCATTCTGATCAGAGCCACCTCAGCGGGATTCCCCATCACCGCACCGACACCGCCAGCAAAACTGCCCAATCCTATTTTCGCCGCGAAATTCGGTGTACCAATATTCCTGTCAATAACATAGAATATAACACTTCTTACGAACTGTCCTGCAATGTGTTATAATACATTCATTACCTGTATTTAATGTCAATCATAGACAACCAGAGATCAATAGGATGCCTTTTTTAAATTATTAATAAAAGGGCGACAATCTTGGCCGCCATTTTGTGTACATTTCTACAATAAGCTTACCAAAGATATCAGGCGTTCTTTAACTGCAAATAAATTTAAATCTGCTGTTAAGTATAAAAAAATCAATAATCATTTATCATAGTATTTAACAATAATTTGATAACTGTCGTGATCTAATTACAACAACTGTTTACAGTCTCTTTCCAGATGTTTTTGTCTTTAATATAATTCGTAAACAACTAAGATAACATAATATGCCGTCTAAATAATTTATTTACAATAAGAATATCCTCCGATATCCTTACTCACTTAGTGAAACAGAATACAACAGTACAAATACCGTTTCACGTTGAGTATTCTGTGAGCCTGTGGTACGCTTGGGACGAGCCGGTCCAATTAGTACGTCAGCATAGTCTTCTGCGTGGCTCTCCCACGGGTGCGACAGTTTTAAGACACTCTCCCACTGTCAAGTCCTTCCATAGACCGAATAAATAAAAATGAATTTTTGATTTCGTTTTTGTTTACAATTTTCATCGGTTTTATGCTAAGTAATTGGAGTTAAAACGAATATATTTCAGTACATACGTTTGGTAGTAATCAAAGACGGCGTTGAAGCAACCCAGTCTTCCAGTGGTATAGGTGGCCTGGCGGAACAGCGCTGCTGATAGGCCATTGTAGAAGCCGAACACTCCCTCCGCCTTCATGATACCACCGACAACTTCGCCAATTGAGCCCGTGGGCCCTGCCAACTGCATTCGCGTTTTGATCAGGTCCATCGGTTGTACAACACATGTTGCCATCATACTGGAACATTTTTGAACTGAAAATAGGAATAAGCGGTCCTTCGCCCATGGACACCACCAGCCCCATGCCGGATCGATCTATTAGGTATAGATATGCTCTTGAAGGTCCCCAAGTGATTGGTTTTTTTTATTCTATAGCGGACAACGGAGCAGGTGGGTCTCCTATATGGTAAGAACACCCGCGCTATAGTCCACGTATTAATTGTGTTGCCGGCTTTTTACGCCCCTTAAGCGACACTAAGGGCCTTCGATATCCTCACTCACTCATCAAAACACGGTACTAGTAGTCTCACGCTGAGTATTCTGTGAAACAGTGGTATTACTTCGGACGAGCCACCCCAATTAGTGCGTCAGCATATGCATGGCTCTCCCATGGGTAAATTAGATTTGGAAATACTTCTGCAAGTAAGTGATTCTACAGAATGGTGGTGCGCGGTATAAAATACCTTAAAAAACACTGAGCAGTGTACTGGTAAACGTTAAGGTGTTACGATTACATAAATACAAGTTATACGACGGGCCATGGGTGTCCATGGGCGGACGGAATCCCGTTAAATATAAAAAAACAATTAGATCTTTGCATTGCAGACATACCAAAAATCATCATATTTTTCACTGTGTAACTAAAAACTCTGTCTTACTGAGAAGACGTCACCACGAAAATTTTGTAAATACTTTGGAAATAAACAACTTTTTATTTATTAATTTATAAAAAGATTTTAAAGTATTGTCGAATAAAAAAAGGAAAAGCAACTCCATTTCTAGTTTATCCTGAAACATTAGCTTTTAATTTTTTTAACCCTAAAATAATGTTATGTAAACCAAAATAGCTTCCGTGATTTTAGTGTAAAGTATATCATAAAGTGTAATCAATAATAAAAAAATCAATAAAAACATGTAATAAAATACTCCCTTAGTGTATGTTGTCCATTGACTCACCCACTCAAACCACCGATGACAAAATTCACCCATCCTGGTATGGCCTTGGGTGCTGCCGGCTTTTTGTCAGCCATATCGTATTTTTCTATAAATTTTGTGAGATATTTTTCAATTTAATTAAAGCTCTTTAAATTTGTAACAAACCATTTTGTTTTGATGTTATCAAGGTGACATTGACGTTTATTTTTTTAATTAAAACAATAGTGTTTATATTTTAATTATATAAATCAATAAGAATACAAAAAGTACAATTACTGTAAGGTTTATATCTTATCAATGTTTCAAACTAAATAACATTAAATTTAAAATCAAATGAATCACTTATTAATTACGAAATATACTTTTTTATAAATTTATATATCCATTACTTTTGTAAGTTCAGGAAAAGTTTAAACAATTGTAAACATAATTAAAAAAAAAATTCAAACACGCTGTTCGTTCCTATGAAACATGACTTTCAGAGTTGACTTTAGCTCAATTAGTTATAAATTGAGATCAAAAGGCAAATGAACACACTCATGTAATCATTTTTTTTAATAGTACCACCAACGGAAAGGGGGGCGAGAATCGATATATCGCAAAGCCCACCCCGATGAGATTCCGACCGGCCGCTCAGACGGCCAACGTTTCCACAATGACCAAGCAGAGGTTCGTATCTCACAGGAGTTCTCTCCCTTGCACTAGTCGCGGTACAAAACACACTCTCGCCCCAATGTCCACGAGAAGCTGTAAAGACCATATACCACAACGGTTTAGTAATTTCCAAAAAAGGTCTTTTCTATGGTAAGACATTGGCGGGGCAAGAGTTGAATTTTGTATGTGCAAGACAGATTTCGCAAAGCCCTGTTTAGGGCGACTTGAATACGGATTTTGTATTTAAAAAACCAATTATCTAATTTTTCATGTATAAAAACACACAGTAGATTAATGAATCCGTTGTTCTTTATTTACTAAAAGTTCTCTTTTAATAGCTTACCGTATTATTGGAATTTACATTAAAAACACACAAAAGATATATTATTATAATTATTAATAAATAACAATAATTTATTATAGTATATAAATGCGACATTTCATCACCAAGGCCATGACTCTGTAGAATCTTGATGGTGGAAGTAGTGGCGTCTGGAAAGATATTTTTAAAAAATAAATTAAAATACGGTACCTGATAAATGTGGTGTGGTGTGGTTGTCCATGGGCGGCGGTAATCTTAGCATAAAAAAGACCCGCCTGTTCCATTTCCTGCTATATCCTATTTATATCATTTCCAAAACAGGTACCTGCGTGGTGGTGAATCGGGTGATGTTAAACGGCGTGGTGGTGTGTAGTCCCCCCTAACGACTCCTGAATAATCCACAAAGCCAGGACTTCTATCCATTTGTGGACTGTCCCCAAGATTATCGTTTGTACAACGGGATACTTCATTGAGGAGTGAGAGACAGGAATTTGAAAGACGCTGATTGAAATTCTGGAAGAATATTCTAGTAATTAAAATTAACCTACAAAAAATGTAGATAATGAGAAGATTGTAACTTAAAGGTTTAAAGAGGTACCGAGTTCGAATCTCGGTCCGGACAAATATAATTTAATTTATAATTTATTCGGTCTATGAAAGAGCTTGTCGGTGGCCGGGCGAGCGTCATAAAACTTAATACAGTCGCTACCGTGGCGGCACTGTTATGGGCCTCCGATATCCACACTCACTTTGTGAAACACAATAATACCGTATCTCGCTGAAGATTCTGCGAGCCCGCAATAACCCTTCGACAAGCCGGCCCAATCAGTGCGTCAGCAGGGCTTTCCCACGGGTGAAAACATTTGGTTTTAAAAGATTTATAAACACTCAGACATCTTAACTACTTAATAAATCATGCGTTGTTTTATTTGGTAAGACAAACGTCCATCAATAAGGAATCCGAAAAATATACAAATTAATTAAAAACTTACAGGAAGACATGATCCTTTCATCTCTCGTAGATCGATTTTCCTGAACACTTCGGTGAGTAGCAGCTCGTGAAGGCTTGGAGTACGCGGACCAAATATTATCTCAATAATTTCCACTACCTGTAATAAATTATTCTGTCCCAGTACCCATGAACAACCGCGCCACATTCCGCGCATTGGTTGTGTTGCCGGCTTTATAAGCCGCTCAGGCGGTATTTTTAAGGGCCTCCGATATCCTCACTCACTCAGCGAAACAGTTTCACGCTGAGTATTCTGTGAACCCGTGGTATCACTTCGGAGGAGCCGGTCCAATTGCTCCGTCCGTCTGCGTCCAATTGCGGGTCAGCATATGCTTCAGCATGGCTCTCCCAAAAATATTCAGAATAAAATATTCCTTTTTCAAAATTGCACATTCATTTGAACTTGTGATCTTTTAGTTTCAACTAATTGAATCGATCAAAAGAAAAAATATATTGATGGAAATAATTTATCCTTTTTGTTAAACCATTTTTGGGCCTCTTTGAGCCTGGAGGTTCTGTCGTAAAGGTTACGAGAAAAGTACAAACTTCTCTCAAAGATTTTGCCATGTTTGAGATTTATATTTGAATTTTGTGGAATTGTGAGAGAAAATAATTTTATCCTTACTTGTGGATAAATAACTTGCAGGTCCGGTAGTAATGAGAAATCGGTCTCCACCCCACCACACATTTCAAACATCAGGTGTCCAAGGGACAATGTCTCGAGTAAAGGGAGGCTCGTGGGACTTCGCCCCGTTGCGCCTATTAACTCGTTTTCCAGGCCACATATTCTGAAAATTGGAAAATAAAATGAAAGTTAAGCTAAGTGGTTTAAAAAAAGAAGTCTACTCTCCATGAAGCAAGAGGTGCCGAGTTCGAATCCCGGTCTGGACGATTATAATTTAATTTATAACTTATTTGATCTCTGGAAGGACTTGATATTGGCCGGGCGAGTGCCTTAATATTGTCACATCCGTGGGAGAACCATGCGGAAGCATGCATATGCTGATGCACTAATTGGCGGCTCGGGCGAAGCGACACCACGGCTCACAGAATACTGAGCGTGAAACGATACTTGCACTTTTGTACTGTTTTTCGCTGAGTGACGACGCTAAGCGACGTAAAAAAGCCAGCAACAAAACCAATCCGCGGACTGTGTCGCGGATGTTCATGGGCGGCGGTGTACTCTTATCATATAGGAGACCCATCTGCTCTGTTATCCGGTATACCATTAAAAAAATCGTCTTTAAACACAAACAAAAATGAATTAACATCTCGGGATAGAAATTTCTTGAGACACACCTCGCTACACCATTTTGAATGATAACATTTCCCGAATGCAAGTGTTTGTAGGGTGGGAAACCTTTGTCCTTCAGAAAGATCAGTGCTTCCAAAATCTGTCTTCCGAAACGCGCCACCTGCGACGCTGGAAGACCAGTTCCTGAAGATGCGTATTTCTTTGAGTATTCATCACTCCATGTGCTCTGAAAGCAATTTACTTAATAATAAATTACCCGGCAGACTCCGTCCTAACCTAGGATAAGTTAGGTAAGTCTGTCGTTACCTACCGGGTCCAATTTATTTACCCTCAACAATTCTTGGAACAGTCAAATCCTAAAAACTAACACACATATCTGAGAGTCTCATAGCTAAGTGGTTGAGCAAGTCTACCGACGCGAGAGGTATCAGGTTCGAACCCGGTCCGGACCCAGTCCGGAAATATAGTTATAATTTAATTTATTCGGTCTTCGGAAGGGCTTGACAGTGGCTTGGCGAGTGTCTTAATATTGTCGCATCCGTGGGAGAGCCATTCTGAAGCATGGTAACGCACTAATTGGACCACCTCGTCCGAAGTGATACCACAGGCTCACAAAATACTCACCGTGAAATGGTAGTTGTATTTGCAATGGTGCTTCAACCGGGTTTCGCTAAGTGAGTGAGGATATCGTAGGCCTTTAAAAATGTCGCTTAAGCGGCGGTGTTCTCTTACCATATCGGGGACTCATCTGCTCCGTTATCAGCTATAAAAAAATAGAATAAATAATAAACCTTATATATCAGATCCTTCAGACTGCCCGTGGAGTTAAAAGGTGTGACGACCAAGGCATGGCCATTGCACAACTCCAGGTCCAGTACTGGGTAGATGTAAGGATGGTGGATCCCTTGGAAGAGCTCCATTATCAGAGCCTGGGTTCTATCCGTTGGTTCTATGGGGCACATGCTTGTTAGGGGCATCTGTAAATCAAGTTGTATTTTCTTGTAATTTGTATTTGAGGCCCACTACACGTTTTGAGGACGAAATTAAAAATATTACAAGTCCAAAGCCTCTTTGCTGCCGGCCATACAGCCATCACAGCTTCACACGGACTTTTGGGGCCATAGGCTAGGCGTGAATTTGATCTTTAGCCACGACTGGAGAATGGACTGGAGAAACTTTAGACAATTAGCACAGGATAGAAGTTAAGAGAAGAAGATATCAGGAGGCCATTTGGGGACCTTGCTAATAATTCAACATAGGAACATAGTTTAAAAATAGTAAATTTTTGAGGACTAGTCCGTTTGAAAAGCTCCAATGAAAAGTTCCCATATAAATGCCACATGAAAGGTTCCTTGAAGGCATCCTCTTCGTTCTCTCGGTCTAACAAAAGCTTATGGCAATTACTTAAGTACAGACATTATTTTATGTTAAGGAATTAGTATTATTATACTTTTTTTATTATTTTTATATTATTATTATTAAAATAGTCATTCTATCAAATAGCGGATTCACCCAGCATAATTTTAAGGCTTACTAACACATTACAAAAAGGTTCACGCTGAGTATTCTGTAAGCCCGTGTATCAACAAGCCGGCATATTTTGTAATTCCTACTTTATTACTTATTTTCTGTATATGTATTTTTAAATAAATAATTTTTCTTTATATATAAACTTACCACTGTGAGAAGTCGTTCTGTCTTGATGCTGTTGTCTTGTATCGTGAACCAAAATTTATTTGTACGGTTGCCTATTTGGTTCAGCGTTCTCAGCAGACAGTACCTGAAATTTCAATACAAGAGATTTTACTAAATAAATCTTACATTTTTATGGTATAGCGGACAACGGAGCTGGTGGATCTCCTATATGGTAAGTTAACACCACCACCCATGGACCACCGCCACATAGACCGCGATAGTTGTGTTACCGGCTTTTTACGCCGCTTAAGCATTTTTAAGGGCCTCCGATATTCTCACTCACATAACTTTACATATCGCCAGTATCCATACCGGAACATGACAATTACACCGCTTAATTTGCGTAAAATGCCGACAACACAACGCGCGGATAGTATATTTGTTAATGGGCGGCGGTGATTTTATACTTTCATGGATGTATCTGTACACAACATACATAATTATATACATACTAATAGTTAAATTACTTATAAACGATTTTTGGAAAATTTAACACATAAATTTCGATCGGAATTGTACCTGGGAGTTCTGGAGAGATATTCGGAGCACATGGCCATGGCGACACCGCTCTCGGTTGCGCATTCTTGATATCTATAATATACCACTTTACTTTGGCTAAAATAGGAATAAAGCTTTATTCACTTGCCACGGTTACAAAAAATTTCATTAGTGCGCTGATTGTGGCGCGAATGTCCATGGGCGGCTGTGATCGCTTACCATAGAAGAGATATGCTGTTTCAATATATGTTATATATACATTAACACGTAAAAATAAAGTGAAAATGCAATAGCGCAATAACCAACAAAATAGTTATTAAAGCTTCTTAATTGGCGCAATAAGCAGGCAACACAACCTATGGCTGGATTATGTGCAGTTATCCATGTGCAACGGTGATCTTTTAGCATATTGAGACCCGTGCTACATTATCCGTTTTATAATAAAAAAGGAAGAGCTTTGAGGGCGTAACGCTCCCAGCAGGGCTATTTCCAAACCAATACGACTTGGGGATCTCCAAGAAAAGAGAATATATATTTCTTAAAGTCCGGTAACGCACCCATGCAAGGGCTAGGGGTGTCCATGGGCGGAGGACCTCTTACCCTAGCTAGCCTCCTGTTCCTTTGCCAACGTTCCTAAAAACCAAGTGAAAACAAGCAATCGCGCAACAAAATATTTAAAACCCCTTAAGCGTCGTACTATATATCGGCCTATGTCCAGCAGTGGACTTGAATGGGCTGATGAAGAAGAAGAAGAAGAAGAAGAAGCGTCGTACAAAGCCGACAACACTACAAGCGCTTGTGGTGGTGTTACCAATACGCGGCGGTGATCTCTTACCATAGAGAGAAACCATAAAAAATCCCACATACTTTGGTGAACTCTCTGTTGGGGAATTCTTGTCAGAACCGGAGGCCACGATGGTTTTGTTGAAAAGCAACTTGGCCAAAGAGTCAATCTTCTGCGCGACTAGAGGGGCGCGATCTGAGTTCTCTTCTGGAAATATAAAAGTGACGTCAGAAAAGGAATTCAGGTACCATAATAAGATTTGAGAGCCTCGTAGCTTAATGGTTTTAAAAATGTACCATGAAGCGAGAGATATCGCGTTCAAATCGCGGTCCAGACAATTATAATCTAATTTTAAATTTATTCGGTCTCGGGATGGATTTGGCGTGTTGTGTCTGAATAACTTATATAAATGAAAATAATTTATAAAACTAAATAACATTTTTTATATCTGTATCCATTGATTTGACCCCGTCCGATATATATGCTTCCGATAGCCTAGGACGCACTTATATGTCTGCATAATCGATTCCATAGACCAACTTTGTAAAGTTACAGTTTTAAGAAATTTGATATAATTACAGTTTGAATAATAAATAAAAGTGCTTTTTTTATATAATATAGCAGACAACGAAGCCGGTTGGCTTCCTTTAGTATGAGAACTTCGTCGCTCATGGACAACCGCATCACAGTCCGCGAATTGGTTGTGTAGCCGCCTTTTATACACCACTTAAGCGGCATGTTTAAGGGCCTCCGATATCCTCAGTCACTCAGCGAAACACAGTAGAAGCACCGTTTCAAGTACAACTACCAATTCACGCTGAGTATTAAAATTATAAAGATTTTTTAAATTCTAAATAATAATCAAATCTGAAGTACGCTGTCAGATAAAAATAAACTTATATT
>DWCF01003939.1:0-18003 GCA_018230265.1 Delias oraia
GCACATATAATTAATGAGCCTTCTAATGAATTTGGTTTACATATCTACAAGATATAACATTCAATCTTCCCCTATGACTTAAATTATTTTCGCAAATCGTTTAAAAAAAGTATAAAAAATAACATTAAACGCAAATTAATAGCTTTATAAACAATGGGAGAGCCACGCTGAAGCATATGCTGACGCACTAAGTGGGTCGGCTTGGCCTATCGGACCCGCTTAAGCGGCGTAAAAAGCCGACAACAGCACCAACGCGCAGAATGTGGTGCGGTTATTCATGAGCGGCACTGTTCTCTTACCATATAGCAGACCATCTGCTCCGTTGTCCAAAATAGCATAAAAAATATGGAAACCATTATCTATATAAATATATAATTGTTTTTTAATAAATATAAGTAGATATAGAAAATAGTATTAAAATACAACTTGTAACTTTTTCTCTTTTTGCTTCGAATAATTACAATTTTGTAATAAATGCACTATTACAAAGATAAATTTTCACAATGGGTTTCAGTTCTATTGGTTTAAATTCGAAGCGATACTTGAAAATTAAGGTTCCACAGCTTAACACGAGTAAACGATTTAACTAGCAATTATAAATCACTTGGAATTAGTATTTGCAAATCACGTCGTGTACTAATTAATAATTCAAACACCAAAAGTCACTTAATGGAAGCCAAAATTAAAATTATATACATAATTTGACTTTTACTACCCTTCAAGAGAAAGAGCTACAATAAACATTAGTAAGACGATAAGGTAACTCCGTAGAGATGGCGGTATAAAATTTCAATAAAGCTAAATAGAAACTACATTTTACATCCTTTACTTCATCTATGATTTCATTACCAGGATGGTACTTCGCTATCCGGATAACAAAAATACGCAGAAATTCATTAAATATTTCTTTATTGATATTAATTATTTTAATTTTATTAGCTAAACCTTAGTAACACTCAATAACATTATATAATAAAACTGTAATGTTTTCATTTCAATATTGTAAAAACATGGATTGTTTTCATACAATTTATATATATAATAGTTATTATTTTAATCATAAGAGCCTTGTAGCTTAATGATCATGGTGTACCATGAAGTGAGAGGTAGCGTGAAACGGTACTTGTACTGTGTTTTGCAGAGGATATAGGAGGCCTTTATAAAGAACCCTTGAGCGGCGTAAAAAAGGCAGCGAAACAACCAATGCGCGGACTGTGGCGTGGTTGTGCATGGGCGGCGGTGTTCTCTTACCTTATATGAGACCTGCACCGTTGTCCACTATAGAATAAAAAAATAATGATAATCAGGGTTCATGTGCTTGCCTGTAACTGAGTTAGACGAGCAGACGGAGAAGTAAATCAATACAACTTTTATATATTCACGGACTGCGCATTTGAAGAAAGATTAAGCTGAGAAATATTCCTCGCTGATTTATTATGAAAAGACACTTGTTGCTAAGGGGCCAAGGGGTGCCGGGAAAAGCAGCAGACGAAGGATTTGCGGCGATGTCACGCGCGCTCTATCTACCCTTTTACGATGCATTATGGGGCATAGAGTATTGATCATAGACGGTAGCGATTCAACAGTGATAGCAACATTTTATGGTTCTAAACAGAATGTTAAGATCTAATACTACTTAGTATCTTTTAAAAAAAGTACGTTTGTTGAGAATTATAAATATTTTTTTTATTCTAAGCGGCACTTTTAGAGCCGCCGATGTCATCAGTCTGCGAACACTCTGTGACTCTGTGTCACGCTAAATGTTCTGTGTGTATATATTACATCGTCTTAAGCAAGTATATAAACAAAATATATCTAATTAAATAAAAAAGCCTATTTGTTTCTCACAGCCTTAAGCTTTATCTTAAATAACAGCTTCTGTTGTATTTATTTTAAAATGTTAGTAATAATATTTTTTATAATGAGATGTATGAGAAAATTTTAGTATGTATTTGTTAGTAATTATATTTTATTTTTAATCTGTAAGAACCCGTATGTAAGATCAGTATTATATAACATATACTTAAATATATAGGTAAAAAAAATACTCCTATTGAAAGAGAATGTTTATCTATGACACATAACACTTTATCACTAATTTAGTTTATTATTTTTGTGCTTTATAATAAACTAATTTTTAACTTCAGGAATATTTAATATAAAATTGAATAGGCTTGGGTTTAAATCCGCTATATCTTGCACCACACAAACAATTGCCCGTAAAGAAGATGGCGCGCAATAAGTTAGAATTTTCCTAATAGTGTACGGAGCGAGGCGACCGATAGAGTGAAACAGGAGGGAAATGGTGCGAAAAAGATGTCGACAATGTGTGCGATTCGTGATATCATCTTAAATCTCACCTTTATAATTTATCGCCATCGTTTAATGATTATATGCATCACTTAACAATTTATGTTATCAAAAATGTCAGTTTTCCTATGAAGAATATAATATTCAAACAAAGATAGTTAGACAAAGCAAATAATTGAAAAAGTTCAAAGATTTTGTCGAAATTCTTCTTAGAAGTTAGTTTTGATTAATTCTTGTTTGACGCCTTACTATTCACAATATCACTTAACCCAGTTAATAGCACATATATTAAATACAACTAGACTTTATCTATATTGAGAAATAAAGAAATTCTTTCTAGTTGAAGTGTAGGTATTTTGATTTATTGTGTGCAATTTAAGAATTTCTGAAAGTGCTTTTAGCGGAACAAAATTTCTTAAACCAATACCTCATTATGTTAAAATTTCTTCGATTGAGAAACTCTTAAGGAAGGACACTTCAAAAATTCAAGGAAAAGGGTACAATCGTCGTCTGGGCGCTTGTTAAAACTTTTAAGATTATCGTCTGTAACGCTAGTTTAAATGTTTCTGGATTGGTCCTTTTGTTTCAATGACATCGTTAAAATAAGCAAATTTAAATATATGCTTTTTATAACTAAATCACCCACATTAAAGCTATTTTATGCCTACAAACTAATTCAATAACACTAAAACTTTAAGCATTGGCAGCTATGTCAGACTGTGACAGACTATGACCGTGACAGTGACATTTTCATAGTGCCTTAATTGGAAACAAATTAGTCTCAACATCAGTGTTATAATTTGTTTCACAATACCATCGCTTTTATTAAGTGTGTAGTAATAAAGACGAGTTACATTGGCTGCTGCGTCGATTTATCGCATCTTCAAAAGCCCCGAGCTACCGTTCCTAATCTGTAGCGCAGTATATCACAATAATGGCACCGAAACACTGTGCGATTGGATTTAGCAAACTATCTGTCTATTGAATTTCATCTTTATTTATTGAGTTTCAGGAAAATGGCTGAAATGGCTTCTAGAGGCATGTCTACTTCCGGTCGTGGGCCAAGATGGCGTCGCGACAATTTCCGGTCCTTGACCGCCATTATTAACTCACTTTCGAATTTGATTTTACGTTTAAAGAACTTTGATAAAATTTGCACAATACATTCTTTACTATTAAAGAATGTCAACACTTGAGGAGAAACGTAAATAATTAGTATTAATAAGATTATATTTAACTTAGTTTATTCTTATTTTGAATAATTAATTTAGTTGATCAATATTTTGATTATAGCCTTAAGAATTTCTATTTCCAAAACGCCTTATCACTTAAAGGGTTAGTTAATGTATTAAGAAAAACAAGCCAAAATAATTCATAAGGGTATCCATCAGCTCGATTCATTACTACTCACAATGATGTATCATGCTATCAATCTCGCTAACCCTTAGTAATAGTAAAAGCAAAAACTGCTTTATTATGATCTATCATTAGAACTTTTACAACTCTTTAGCATTTGTCGTCCTCAGAAACTTTCAATCCAAATTCAGGCCCAACGCTGAAATAAATAAAAGATGATTTGTCTTGAAAATATTCAAATCCATATATAAAAATCGAATTCAGTAGAGGTGAACTTAAAATAATTGCTATATATTTTTTATATTTGGTCACTTAAATTATTTTATAGTAGGTATTACAATCTTCAGGAATATGCGGTCATTATAAACACATTAGGCAAGGATAATTAGTCCCCTAAAACAGCAAATCATAACAATATTCCAACATGTATGTAGATAGGCATGTATGATCATGTTCTATTTGGAACGGGTTTCAAAACAAAAATAATAATTTATACATATATAGTAAAATTCTTACCCTTATCATACTTTAGAGAAGAGATGATATCCGTTTTGAGAGGCATCTACTAGAGGAAGCCTATGACGGAAGGTAGCACAACGCAACTAATATTGAAGCAGTAGAATGAAATTGAGAGCTATATTTAAAGAAAAGTCAGTGAATAAAGACTACTGTTATTTATTTTATAAATATAAAATCAACCTTATAAAAATCGTCTCATAGTACCGTGGGCGGTCGGCTTTAAATCAAATGCAACGCCAAAACTTTTGCCTTCACGAAAAATAGGCAAGAATTCACAATTCAGGTGACCTATTTTAACCTTTATCCAATTCCTATATAAAATAGCGTGCAATTTAAATAACAACCCTCAATAAATCGTAGTTCAATACAATCTTTGGGCAGTGTTACCATCACTATAATCAATATTCTCCACGGAATTCGGAAAACGGTATCAATCAGAATCGGACAGATAACACGGGCATACGTCAAGGTAAGGAACCTCATGTTAATGTATTTTCTGTAGATTCGTCGATTTATTCCGGAGGTAAGAGATAGAAGATACTAGAGAATAAGCTTATGTAAAAGAAAAATATTATTATCAATGAATTATTAAAATGAGTGCGAGTTCATATAAAATAAACACAAAAAATTATTATCATATAAATACGACTAAAGAATTTGACCTTATGTTAAATAATGTTCAGATATCCAATTTTTATATTCTATAGCGGACAACAGAGCAGGTGGGTCTCCTATAATATGGAAAAAGAACACCGCCGCCCATGAACAACCGCGCCATAGTGCGCGCATTGGTTGTGTTGCCGGCTCTTTACGCCGTTTAAACGGCACTTTTAAGGACCTCCGATATACTCTCTCACTCTGCAAAACACAGTACAGTACAGCAGTACAGTATCAGTTCGGAAGAGCCGGCCTAATGAGTGGGTCAAGATATACTTCAGCATGGCTCTCTCACGGGTGGAATCAATGTATATACAATCAATAATCGTATATATATAATTGTATTATGTTTGTCAAATAATTAAGTGTTCACTTATACAGTTATTAATTTTATAATTCTGTGTTAAATGTCTCTTACAAGTTAAAATAGAATTAACTGTTAGACAATATAGCGAATGAGTTTATTTGCCATTCAGCTTTATGCAAAATAATGAAGCTAACAATTTATTAAAGATACAATGGACGTCTGAGGAGTGTTTAAATTTTAAGGGCGAACAAAATAATCACATATTTCTTTATAAACAACTTTTAAAAAGAACATTCGTGAAAATAGTACATATTTATTTTAAATGTTTAAAATATTTTGTTACAATAAATAGGAAACACTAGGAAAAAACTTAATTTTTCGTCGTGTATGTTCTGTAATAAAATTAATGTAATGCTGTCAAAAACCTTCATTCATTATAATGTATGACGATTGTGAAATTGTTATTCATTACTTGATTATTACATTGTTATATTCAAAGATTAGTGTAATAATGAGTAAGATAGGGGGAAATTGTGAGCAAGAGGCTAGATCAAGTCACTCGGCCAATATCAACGGCCGGTGACGTAATAAAATTAGTCCCGACGGGGGTCGTAAGAAGCTTGATTTGCGTAATCAAAGAGCGTCTAATCGGATTTGTTGCAATACACCCTTCTGTTTGTGTCGTACTTACTTCCTTTGTTGGTGTTCATGTATATTTTAATATTTCTACTGTTGTAATAAATAAAATTGAAGAAACATTTGTATTTTAGAACACAAACACAATAAATTATAGGGTTTTAAGAGGGTACATTTTTGATGAAAATTAAATTTATAAAATAATAAAGCATTATTTTACTATTAATGAAATTAAATTATGAAATTATACATCGGAGGCCTTATGTGGGGTTAATTAAATATTATTTAAGTTAATGTACCTAAATATTCAGGATCAAAGCTTGTGGAGGTAGACGAAAAAGGACTTACATAAATCAAACAAATTAAACAAGCAATTAAAGTTGTTGGAAAAATATAGTATAGATAATATAGATAGATATAATAATATAGATAGATATAATAATATAGATAGATATATAATTATACTCATCGTATAAAAATTAAAAGAAATTAAAGCGTCAAAAAGGTTCGAATGTAAAAAGCGTAGAATCTAATCAATACAAGAGTGGCACTCATTCCCGCTATAATTTCGCTTCCGACAAGATGGCCGCCGCAATTTCCGCGCCACACTTGAAACGCGTGCATTTGACGTGGTAATTGGCCTTTTCTCTTGATATTCATATCTTATTTTCCGGTTATTTGTGGACCGCTGTTTGATATCGGAGGCCTTGTGTATGATTTTTGGCAAACAATTCATTGGTTCAAAGGGTCGGTGTCTATCTGGTAATTTATTAGTCACTACTTATATACGAGTATACATTATTAAACTTAAGAAATTATTATTAACTGCTGCAGTATCACAAGTTATGTGGCATAAACAGAAACTTTTAAACAACGAGAGATCGCTATTTAAAACTCAAATCATATTTTTCATACAAAGAGAAACAAAATTGGAATGTAATAGAAATATTAATATGGACTCGTTGTGAAAGGTGACACAGCATTCGTTATTTTCCTTACAACTTTGAAAACATGAAAAATGTATTGTGAATGAATCTTTTTTTTAACCCCGCGCTAAGCGATTGAGATTTGAAAAAGTATTTTGTCGCTGCCACAGTAGTCTCTGATCTGCAAGATTAATTTGCGTCGCACCGAGAAAATTAAAAACAGCTCGGATTATAGATACTAGCTCACAATCCGATTAAGGGGGCTATATCTTGAGGTAGCTTTGCTCTGCAGATTACATTTTTACTTATATAATCTAAGTACCTCTAGACTATTAATATTTACTATTAATATATGTACCGTTAAATTTTCGAAATTTCCCGTGAGTAGGCCATGTTGAAGCATATGCTGACGCATTAATTAGGATTGCTCGTCCGAAGTGATAACACGGGCTCACAGAATACTCAGAGTGAAACGGTACTTGTACTGTGTTTTGGCAGAGTAAGTGAGGATATCGGACGCCCTTAAAAAAGTAAAAACCGTAAAAACCGGCAACACAAACGATGCGCGGACTGTGGCGCGGTTGTTTAATGGGCGGCAGTATTCTCTTACCATATATGAGACCCACCTGCTCCGTTGTCCGCTATAGAATAAAAAAAGTAATCAAAAAGATAGTCCATATATATATACAACTATAATATATTCTTTTTAAATATAAAGTATTATACTAAATATATTTAGTAGATTATAATTTTTATAAGTTTATTTTCTTTTAATTATCAATACAAATAATTCTTCTCACATCGTTGCGTGTTGGAATAATTTAAATGTTAAAAAAAGATTAATTAGACTTCTATAATATGTTTTTATCTGTTCGACAGCCAAAAATCTAGTCAAAGTTCTGAGTACCAGGCTTACAGGAGCGTAAGAGTAGCGACACTGTTCGCTGAACCGTGTTATCTCTCGCGGGCAGCTATGTGATTATTTTCCGCTAGGACACTTCTTTTTATAATAGTATAATATATTGATATTATCAATGACTGAAAATTGTTTTTTATAGCATACAACAACAGTGCCTAAGGATTTATGACATTTAACTATTGAATTTTTTATATTTTTAGTACGAAATAAATGAAAAATCATATAATTTATTATCCCAAAGAAATACATGATGCATTTTATATAATATTATACATATATTATTTACCGTGTCCTTACTAAGCCTCTGCCCATTGCTTTGGTAACGAATAAATTGTCTGTGAAATGAAAATCGTTTTCAATTGGCTCCTTTGAAGCGATAAGCTAGCGCATTTTCACACATGTGTCGCTCTCAATTTTAGTAGGTTTGATATGTTACCTAAAACCTTGGTACAAAACTATTTAAAAATATTCATCTTAGTTTTTACTATATACGGACTTCGGTTTTTTATAAAAATTTAAATTTCATGTTTCTTTAAATAAATTGATTTTTTTTATTTAGAATATATTCGACTTCGTCTTAAATATATATTATAAAACATCCTTAATAGACTTCGTGTTATAATTAGACAATTCCCTGATAAAACATTCATCAATGAATAAGTAAATATAATTTAAATAGATTTAATTTTTCGTTTCTTCTTAAATAATATATTAGTTGAAGCAACCCTGACGTCGTAAGTAGACATATAGGTATATTTCGACTACCTGACGGACTATCAGATTTTACAGCGACTTGTAAATATTTCGCACATTAAATTATGCTTTGATATAAATATAAAAATAAATATTATGAAAGGGAATGTAGTAAATGGGGCAATGTAATAAAAAAAAAGGGTAATGGTACGGTGTAAGCCATTAAATTATTAAAAAATACTTCAACTCATTAATATTCTACAAACATTCTGTAGGCAGATATTGTACTTTCTACTTCTGTTAGAAATTAACTAAAGTTTAGATATTTTTTATTTTTATTCAATATTCAATTTATTTCCAGCAAAATTACAGATACATACAATATAATCTTAACCAGCATTTTTAATTAACTCCTAAAAAATATAAAATTAAATTTGAGTATACTACTTTTTTTTCTTTATTGGCCTCTGTGTCTAGTAATCATAATGTCTCCAGTGACACTGTAATGATACTCTCATAAATAATCACTGAAAAACAAACAATAATATGTATAAACAAAATTCTAAGAGATACAGCTATGAACCAATATTTTAACAAAGGACGAACATACTGAGAGAACAAATTATATAATATCAGTATGAACAAGTAACAAAGATTATTTATAAAAAAGGAATGATAATGTATATATACAAACATATTTACAGTAATTAAATTACAACTGAATAGTATTCATATGTGGAAATTTACAAAAAATATTTAATTAAGGGACAAAACATAACGGAAAGAATACATTTTGAGGATGTAGGACGAGGAACGTCCGGGCGGAGGAAATCTAACAATATATTAGTCTCAAACATATCCATCACGTGTCATGAAAAGTGCGAAAGACATTTGACTAAAATAATACGTCAATAAATGACAAAACCAATCGAGCTGTAAAGAAAACGTTAAGTACATTTGACGTTAGGGAACAAAAGGCATAAACGTTCTAAATCGAATAACCCACTTTCTTATTTAATACCCTTATTGTTCTAGGGGTCTCTCTCGATATTGACGCCGTGGTATGCGGCAGGTCCCAATATGGCGTCGGCAAATATCACACCCCCCTCAGCAATGTCGGGAATTTGTGGCCTCGCTTTTAACTAGAACGTGCCTTGCCTTACGATACGCTCTGGCGACGCTTCATAAAATAAATGGACTTGAAGAATTCATGAACCATTCGCTTTATACTTATTTAATGTCGCTCTTAATTATTATATGTTTGAGATACGAAAATGGAAGTGTTTAAAACTGCTGATCGATGTGATAGGTCATTTTTCTACTTCTGTATAATCGGCACTAAATATCAATTGTGGCATTTTACATGATTTCTATTAGTTTAAATGTTCCATTTGCAGATATATATTTTAAAATGCGTTCGACGATTCTTCATAGGTTAGAATAGATTTGAAATATTTGAACGATTGTCAAGTAATAAATTAGACATGCCAGCGTGATTGTGGCATGCGAATGAATGTAGGTACCGTGCTTTCATTCGAAATTGAGCTACGACTTATAAATATTTTTAAGACGAGTTTTTATGTTAAACAAAAACATCGTAAAAGGTTATATTAGCTTCAATATTATTTAAAATTGAAAACATTGTTATCAATTAAATTAATATTTGGAAAGTCATCAGTGGTATGTATGATGTAACATTACAATATTTTAATACATTACATACATTAATAATTAACTTATTATTCATGTATAAAAAATCTATATATATCGTATAATTTGTTAATAGAATATTTTGAAGGTGTTAGATTGCCTACCATGCATCACTAGTTTGTAGAATTATTGGTTTTCAAAAGTATTCAAACCATGAAGTGTTCATTTATGAAGTTTTGGAATATTTCAAATGTTTATTTAAATGAGGGTAGAAAGATCCACATTCATGTACCTATAGTAAATGTTTCGTTTTAGTTTTAATCGTTTTGGATCGCTTCCGGCTACTTCCGTCTATTTAAATTGTTAGTCAAATGTCAAATGAGTTCTGATTCATTATTGTCGTACGCTCAGTGGTTATTGTTGTATTGCAGGTTTTATAATGAAGGTGTCGTCAGCAAATAAAAATTTTGACCAGGAAATTCTGTTGGTGAGTTTTTGTTTTGTAATTAAAATGTTAAAACACATTCATAATCATA
This sequence comes from Delias oraia, assembly GCA_018230265.1. Taxonomy (NCBI): domain Eukaryota; kingdom Metazoa; phylum Arthropoda; class Insecta; order Lepidoptera; family Pieridae; genus Delias; species Delias oraia. Next base: position 10,510 of record DWCF01003939.1, read on the forward strand.
ATTTCTTTAACATAAAATACCAATATCATTGATATGTTTTTAATGTTCTATATCCTTATTTAAAAGAAATAAATACATAATATCATAATATATAAATTATTAATTTCAGTGATCTATTAATAACAAAAGTATTTGAATAATGGATTTAAATAATTTAAATTAATTATTTTTTGAAATAAATTGTAGTTGATCTTTGTTTTTTGACATTATTTGTAAACGTAATCGCATATCTGGTAAATTAGGTAAAATTATTAAAATGTGTTAATGCTTGGAAGAATATTTAATATTCCTGTCTAACCTCAAGCTATAAAAATACCTACAACTAAAAACAAAAAAAAATACTTTTAAAACAATGTATCCTGTTAGCAGTTATTTAATTTATACTTATACATACGTATGTATTGATATTTTGATTTCAGGAGATTAATATTCTTAAAAAGAAGGAAGAACTTTTAAGAATGATGACGGAGAATGATGAGATCGAATGTCCTAATTGCTACCGTCTCAAATGTTGCTGTCACTTGAAAAACAACCAAATTATTGATACTAGGATGCTAAGGGATTCTCGTAAAGGAAAATTCAGAAGGAATATGAAGAAAACTCTGAAAGATCACAATAATAGCACCATTGCCGATATAAACTCATATTTTATTAGCGTACTTCAGAACACGGCTGAATGCAAAACACAATAACAAAATATGTACTCGAAACCACCATATCTTTCTAAGGTATAATTACTGATGATTTATGTCGATTTTTTTCGAAATCCTTTATGTGATACGTAACGTTAGTATGGTTATGTCATTTAGACCTAAAAATAATGTCATAGGCAGAAATGTAATAGTGATTACTAGTTTAAGATTATACCTTAACATCATACACTTAAATATATATGAACATACCGTCATTTTTGTACGACATTAATTAAAGCAAGAAACAACAAACAAAGAATACTCATTAAACTATCTAATAAATCTTAAAAATATCTGTAATCATAATATGGACAACTGATATGATTTAGATAATGAAGTTTACTTTACATAGGTAATTTATATGTTATATTGTATTAATCACATCAAGATTAAAACAATAGGTTCCAGTTTCTATTATTAGTGGCTATTTCTAGAAGTATTTTTGCTTTCTCTGCTTTCATTTTCTTTACCATGAAATGTTCATAATAGGCATTTATAGGTAACACTGTTGTTGTAGGTAGCAACTAATTCCTACCTACAACTACAACTGACTAGTGGGACAGCCATGCTGAAGCATACGCTGACGCACTAAATGGGCTGGCTCATCCGAAGTGATACCACGGGCTCACAGGATACTCAGCGTGAACCGCTACTTGTACTGTGTTACGCAGAGTGAGTGAGGATACCGGAGGCCTTTAAAAATGACGCTTATGTGGCGCAAAAACCAATGCGCGGACTATGGCGCGGTTGTCCATGGGCAGCGGTGTTCTCTTACCCTATCGGGAACCAACCTGCTCCGTTGTCCGCTATAGTATAGTAAAAAAATAATATGGTTTAAATGAAAAATATGAATTTAAGAAAATTATAAAAAATATATAAAATTAATAAAAATAATATTGTAAATTCATAACCAATGTACCTATGTAATTTTTTATCTAGTTGACCTCAAAATAGCTCATATGATTTTTGAAAAATTCAATATATGTTCTAAACCTATATAAAGGCCGACAATTTAAATTACTGCTATATATTAATTACTCTATCGAAATTGTAAAAGTCACATGAAGCTTATAGAAGAAGGCACTTATGAGGCAATTAACCATAATAAGTTTACATTTAATTTACAATAGGTATATAATTTTAGTAACGTACGTTCCTATTAATTTTTTTATTTTTAGTTTACTGTTTACTTTTATAAAATTTCAATTCAAGTCAATGGTTTATTATATTAAATTAAAACAAATATAAACTCTATTTTTTTCTAAATTAAAATTCGTCAATTAACATTAAGGCAGAATACAAAGTTTCATCGTTATTACCTCAATGTTTATCGTTCCACAACTGAGAATTTTGTAAGACATTTTGTGCCACATACTACCACTCTGTGGAATCAGCCAGATCAGCCAGTACGGGTAATTCCAAATCAATACGACTTGAGAACCTTCAAGAAAAGGGCTTACAAATTCTCTAAAGGTACTCGCAGCTCTGCAAAGGCAAGTGTTCATGTCCAGAGGACCGCTTCTTACCCTAGGTGAACCTCGTTTCGTTCGAACGTTTGCCACCATTTCTATAAAAAAACCATCAGTAAATATCAAATCTAAGTTCAAGTTTTAAGCTGGAATACTGGGATTGCAAACAAATAAAAATTCCGTTTGAAATTCCAACACGCCATAAGTTTGTTCCACTCAAAATAATTCTCCGAAGAAAACTACCTTGTATAAAACTTCAAGATTTTTAAAAGAATTCAAATACGCTGGTTGAAGCATTGTTTGAATGGTATTTGTAAAGCTTCTTTGTAACAAAAACAATGGAGATTATTTCTTTGAAACTACACCCGAACGTACCAGCTGATACAATTGCAGATATACAAACAAATCTTTATATCATATTCTTCTTCTATCTGAGGATATAGGAGGATCTTAAAAGTGCCGCTTAAGCAGCGTAAAAAGCCGGCCACACATACCCAAACTATATGTACATACAAGTAAAAGTTGGTATCGGTATTATCATTTATAAATGAGTCTGTAGTCGAAAAATGTATAGCTAGCATATTTCCCGTAGTGCTTTGACAATTCAGAGTTATATTCAGTAAATGGTGGCATAAAATACTAATAGTAGCAGAAGATACTAATAATACACCATTATTTATAAATTGTATTTAATAATGCAACAGCTAAAACTCCAACTTGCAATTTCAAGAAATAATATGCATCTTTTTTGCTCACCTTCCCTTGTCTTGTACCTGCTGTGGTCATTATGCATCGTACGGCGGTGTTCAATGTTTACTCGTCAATAGTTCAGTTTCGTTCGAGCTAGCGTACAAAACGCGCGATGTGCTCAGTCATGAGTTCCCAACAATCCACACCGGTTAATACAATGAATCGGGAGAATTTAACAGTGCTTATCAAGAATAACAAGTTGAACGAGTCTTTGGAATTTCCAACGGATGATGAAAAGGTAACTTGCAAATATTTTTTTTTGTGTTGGCAACGAATAATTTCAAAAGTTTTCGACTGGTTATAGCTGCTTAACGCTATATAATATCTACGGAGATATAATAGCAATATATAAGTTCCGGTTTAAAACTAGCATAAAAACAATTGATATCTCTAATAACCTACATCACGCTTTTAACACAAAAATTACCAGCAAAACGTATCCCCTATTCATTGGTACCTTGCTAAAATAGGGTCTAATGTTAACATTTTTACAACAAAAAATGCGCGTCAGTGAGACATCTTAGACTTTAATCTAATACCTATCTTTGCTGATTTAAAGTGTGTATTAATATTATTATTATTACCAATAAAATTATTATCAAATTTACTAACGGTTGTGCTGAGATATAATCAATAATTACGCTCCTGTAGATGTGAATCATTTTTTAAATTTGTACACTTGAATCTTATCTCCATGATGTACGATAAAACCGCAAGGGTGTTGTAAACAGAAATGAAAGTCTCAGATACCTGTCACAAATAGGTAGATTCCGTTGGGGCGTTTTGATCCGTTCTTATAAATTACCGAGCATAGCTTCTTTTGTACATCTTAATTTTATTGTCTTATTAACAAGTTAAGTATCTTATTTAAACGACTTTTGGTTAACGTAATATAAAGTTATTTTTACGGACTGACAAAAGTTAAAAAAATATTCTTAAATTTAGCGATTTGTCTCCGTGGGAGAGCCATGCTGAAGCATATGCTGACGTACAAATTGGGCCGGCTCGTCCGAAGTGATACCACGGACTCACAGAATACTCAACGTGAAACGGTACTTATACTGTGTTTCCCAGAGTGAATGAGGAAATCGGAGTTCCTTATAAGTGCCGTTTAAGCGGCGTAAAAAGTCGTAAACACAACCAAAGCGGGACTAGTGCGGTTGTCCATGGAAAATGGTATTCTCTTACCATATAGGAGACCCACGGCTCCGTAGTCCGCTAGACCATAAAAACCTACATATAAATAAAAAAACCTACATAAACCTAAATATACATTTTACTAGGAGAAGTATTAGTAAAAAGATTTATTAGGATAATATTACTGTAAAGAGCTTTCCCTTGTATACCTTAATGAAAATATCAGAATAATGGGCGTCATAAGATTTCTATTTGTCTTTATGTTTCTATAAAATGGTATTGAAATATACACTGTCTTTTTCCTTTATATGATTTTTATTTATAAATTAATTCTCAGGTGGAATCAGACTCTCCTGTCACAATACTGCGAAACCAAAAGGTGATAAGTAAGAAATTATTCCACTCACCCGTAGAGGATTCTAGTCCCAAAACGTATACATTATCTTCAGAAAGCGAGCGCAGAAGGCATCTTAAAAGAAAAGCAAATAGAAGAAGCCTTATTCCAGATGATGAAGTGAAAATCAAGTTGGCGTACGTGGCAGAGCGAGACAAATTAAAGCGAGGTCCAGAACCTACCTCTCCATTACGAAAAGTGGGGAAAAAAGTGTTAGTTAGCTTGTTTCATAACAAAGAGTATTCTATTGATTATTGCGAATAACAAGATAGTCTAAGACTGGATGGTTGCCGGAAGACGCTGGATGCAGGTCGCCTCAGACGGGTATGCATGAAGGTCCAAAGGGGAGGCCTATGTCCAGCAGTGGACGTCTTATGGCTGAAATGATGATGATGATGATGAGATTGATGAGAGAACATTTTACATTTACGTGTAGTTAATAAAAGAAATTCAAAGTATTCTACGATGCTTAATCAGTCGTATAATCCTATATCGTTAGCATAAGCAAAGCAATATTTAATTTTATACCTATAATCATTGTCTTCCCGATTAATTAATTTGTGTAAGAAATATTACTATAGTTAGCTTGCTTATTGAAGACTGTACACTTAATTTAAAATACAGTATTTACAACGAATATATTGAATTTCAAAAAAAGTTTGAATATCAAGTGATAAAATTGTGATAATTTATTGAGATCAAAGTTGTAATAAATTAATTGTTTTTACAATTTTATCCCCTATATATCCAATTTACGCAAAAATAAGGATTATACGTTATATTGAATTTACCGTTACGGTTAAGTTAATTACAGATAGGCGTTTCTCAATACTTCTATTTACTAATCTTTATGTAGCTGTCATTCATAGCTATACAGTAATACATATTTTAGTAAAACTCCTTTCCACCTGAGATAACGTGTTATAAAAGAAAAAGTAGGTTTTATGTTCGCAATTTTTTTTTATACTTAGCATAAAGCTACATCGGTCTTAGAATGTATACAGGAAACAGGTATTATTAATAACAATAATAAGCGGTAGACGCTTACAAACAAATCCGCGGGGAAATCAACGTTTAAGCGGTTTTTATTCATTAGCCGCGTCCGCAAGAGACATTTATCTGTGTCTGCTATCTGGGCTGCATCTCCGGAGACGGCGCCATTGTATTTTGTTCTTCAATAAATACAATTTTATTTAAGTCTTGTAATTCAAAACGGCTTTCATCCTAATCATAATACATTATTTGATATTGATCTTCACGCTTGTCTGATTATTTTGTATTTTTGTAATTCTGAAAACGAACATAAGAAACTATTGAATTATACCATAATCTGCTAAGTTTTACATAAATCAAAGATTTAAACGATATATTTTTATTTAAACGATATAACGAATATTTGTAATAAGACATTTTCTACATTAAAACTATTACTTAAATTCGATATCGTAATAATCGCTGATACTATTTGAGACATCAGCGTCACAATACGCCGTGTGACGATTGGCCAAATAAGCAATGATCACGATCCGTCGCGAGGGTTTCTTTTCGATAACATTTATTTTATATTCTAGACGTCCCAATGGAAGAAGCTGATAAGCATTTGTATAATATATTTATGACAATAACTAGAATTGTGCTAGAGGATCACGAGTGCTCCGAAAGTTTGTTATTTATAGAAATGTATAATCGCTATTCTTATTGAAGAATTAGTGCATTGTTTATAAAATATTTGGTTTTACTTTTTTTTGAAAGGGCTATCTCCTGTCGTCCATACGACCTTTATAGCTTAACACGGCGTTTGGGGAGAGCTGCAGACTGGTCGTGAATTTCATTTTTAGCCGCGACTAGTGCAAGTGCATCTCCTGCGAGACACGAACCTCTGCCTGTGCCGTCGCGGGGTCATGGGCCTCCTGAACAGCCGGTCGAAAATGCACCTCGCCTCCGTTTCCGGGGGAGACGATTTTTAGCGTGGTCCCTACACAGAACCATATCATCTGAATTTGTTTGTTTTCCTCCCGAGAGGCTATCAGCCTCGAATCCTCGATCAGTATAATATGTGTTTAGGTCTCCGCCTGTTTTAGTGGATTGGAGAGGTCCAAAGCTAAATAATAAACTATTGATCATTAAAAAATCTAATTTTTGCAATTGTAGAACAATGTTTACATACATATGTAATTTGACTTGGCATTTTACTGAATACGGGATACTAACGAAATTTATTCTTTCGGAATATAATTATAATAAATACTTTGCACTCACCTTTAACTGCGCTTAACTTGTTTCCAACCATTTGCTTTGCTACAAATGCCGCCATCTTGTCTTACTTGGTTTTATATATCTGAAACAGAAGAGCGAAAACATAAAGTAACTGCCTAAGTACCTTTCTTTAAGTAATAGATTTATTATCAGATAAGTTGCAAATGCATTAGTTTCCACAATAATCCCAATGATAAACAAATACCAGTAGTAGTGGTATAAGGTAAATACAACTTTCAAAGAAGTTCTTATTAAAATCATAATATTGTATTATTAAACATACTAAAGTGTGTATTAGTTAATTTTAATTAATTTGATAATCCATTGTTAAACAAATATTTTTCACAAACCGCTTATCTTTGCATATTTAAGCTTATATTACGATATAAAATTTTGTAACATTAATTCGAAGTCTTGGAGCGCCATTTTTAGAAGTCCGAAACTCTCATAAAAGAAAGTAATTTTATGAAAGCACCATTAATTTTAAACAGCACCTTAAAATGGATCATTATATCCGTGAATCGTTAAAAATTTGACAAAGTGAAGTGCCGTGGCCATTATGTCAGTTTAATGCAACTTTTAAATTTTCAAATTGTTCTAATTAATGGGAGAGATTCAACTTTTAATCAATTCATTTTCCAATGCAGAGGTTTAAAAAAAACCAAAAAAAAACCAGTTTGACATCGATATACTAAATTGTCAAAATGTGTGAAATACAGACTAAATAATGCTGTGTCCACTACACATGTTCACAGCTAAAATATCAGTCCTTGAGTTACGTTGGGATGTGAGCGAA
>DWCF01003940.1:0-17993 GCA_018230265.1 Delias oraia
GTTAACAAGATCAGAAAAAAGTATTTCAAGGATTGGAAAAAACATTGGCGCCAGTGCATTGTGTTTGAAATGGATTACTTTGAAGGTGACAAGACAGATATTTTTTTAAATAAATACTTTTTGAAGCACACATAATTCAAGACATTTTTTATTTCACAAAATTCAACAAAAAATTAATCTTAGAATGTAATTAATAATTTAAAAAAAAATAAAAAAAGGAAATTAACCTACATATTGCGAATACTGCAAAAGTCCTTATGTTTTAATATGAATAATAGTTTATTTTTCAAACATATTAACTGAATAGGTTTACATTTTCAATCCACAGAAAATCTTTATGCAGATAAATAAAACATGACAGAACACGTGCTATACAAACTGATTCAAATCCTTGGTTTTCTTCCACTTGTGAAGAATTGGATTCAGCGTAGTGGTTTCATCGGAGAGTGTATGTATAAATATGAAAAAAGATATCAATTTGTGTCGAAGGTCATATATTATTGAATATTCCTAGAAACACATGTTGTGTTTACTGGCACGTTTATATAATGTAGATACTCATATCTTCTGAAATGCCGTCATTTTCAATCGTTAAAGAATAATAACAACTACGCTTCATTTACTTAGTGATGTCTTCAAATAGTACAAAAATTTTATAAAACAAAATTTAAATGTTCATTTCAAAAGATTTTTTCAACAATGCTTTCTGTATTCACATTTCAACTCGGTTGTACTTTGAACGTTCGCCGCAAAATAGCTTCTTGACTCGCTAATATTTTCTTAAAAGGTTTTTTATTGTTATTTGAAACACTATCAAGTTCAAAAGTTACATGTATACCATTGAGAATAGTTTTATGTAAGCGTGTCTAAAACAAACTATAGAAAATTGAGGACAGTAATAGTTTATTTACGTTAAGACTAGTTGTTTAATAAATTTTCTATGGAAAAGTTAGAAATAAATCATCAAACCTTTACAATTCCAGCAAGTGACTAAAAGCAAATCCATTATGCATTATAATGTGATAACCCCTAGCGTAAAATAATTGAGCGTAATTGAAACGTGCACTCTATTCATTAAACAGTGTGGAGACTGTAGCTAAATCCTCTCGGATATCGGGTTTGATTCCCGTTTAAAGTCGAATAGGCCGGAAATCGATTGCTTTCGAAGCTTTGCGTTAGAATTGTAGGCGATTTCAACGATGTTGTGAAACTAGATATGACCTCTATTGTCTGCCATATTATAAGTTGATAGAAATATTAATTATATACATTAACTTTTAATTATATTTTATATCTAAATGGAAAAAAAATAAAAGAAGAACTATAATAACCACGAATAGTTACAAAAAAATCGCGTCAAATTTTATGTATGTATTATTATGAACAATTGTTGTATTATAAAATAATAAACGACTTCAGACAACTACCATCTTTACCAAATGGTACAAAACAGATGTTTACAATATCAACTATCATTACAAATTTGAATGAGGTACCTTTTTCAAAAGTCAGAATATCAGAGACATAGAATAAATTAAATAGCTTTTATATAATATGATGAGGGTCCCTTCTAGGTGATATCTCTGATGATTGGTGATCCAAGCCTAGCTTTCGTACGCACCAGCTTAATTTCCTCAGTCCTATCCGATTCTCTATAGCCATGTTGGTCCGCACGGAAATAACGCGCTTAATAGATTCGCCTCGGCTCACGGGCGCTGACAGGCAGCTAATCTATTTATGGGCAAAACAGCCACCGGTGAATACTGCGCCGACATTTGCATAGATATTACTTGATAAAAACTCTATATTTCAAAGCAAAGTTCATCTTATATTTTATATCGCTATGTTTTTATGCAGTCTTATAATAACGTTATCAATGGTATATATTCAACGGAAAATTATTAAAGCAATTTCGCCTCACTGGATATGATTTAAACTGTTTTTTTATATAAGTAACGCGTGATACTTTAGGATATAATTAAATAATATTGCTACGATATATTTGGATCTCTAAATTATAAATAATAAAATATTTAATTTATGTTTTTGTATATTTATTTGTATACTACTTATAAAAACTATAAAAAATATTTTTACGCGTGGGAGAGATATTTAGAAACATTTTCTGATGCACAAATTGGGTCGCTTCGTCCGATGTGATACCACGTGATCACAGAATACTTAGCGTGAAACGGTACTTATACTCTTGTACTATGTTTCGCTGAGTGAGTAAGAATGTCGGGGGATATCCTCACTCACTCATTGAATTATGCCACATAAGTAACGTAAAAATCTGGCAACACAAATGCGGACTGTGGCAAGATTACTCATGGGTGGCGATGTTCTCTTTTTACATCACTATATACTATATGTCTCACCTGCTCCATTGTCCGTTATGCCTTAAAAAGTCTATTTAGGACAAAATGTTATAAACAAAATTGCGATATACGAAGGTTAGAAAATCTTACATTAAACCTTTATCAATAAAAGTTTTACACTAAAGAATTGTAAATATTCAATTATCTACGATGAAGCTCTACTGCCTCAATTATGAAATTTTGTTTTGAATTCAAATGAATGAATAATTAAGTTTAATTTACAAGGCACACTTAATTCAATTGTTTTATTCGCCTTTAATTTATAATAATAATTATTTTTTTACAATGAAATCACTTCAGTTATGAAGTGAGAGAATTATTAATATATATTTTTACACGCATGTTAATTGAGTTAATATAATGTAATATTAATTATAATTTATAAATTACGTTTATTTTATATTTCATAAGATAGTAGATTAGTAAGAAATACATACAGCTATATCAAGCCCCAAAAACCTTATAGTCGATTTACCAAACCTGCAAAGAGCAATCGTAAAATTGTTTAATTTAATAATTATTTCGGTTCTTTGAGCGCTTAATAAAGTCGGCTCAACTTTTCAATGATTACTTAAAAGCTTTTAATTGATACAGTTTCAACACTGCCCGTTACATGCAATTAATTTCTATTGCTCATTTTATTTAAGCTTTTATTTTGCGTTTTACTCGACTGCGGTGTAACCCAAAACGAGAGTTATCAATGCTTTCTTACAAAGCCATTATCACTCCATTTCCTGTCATTAGATTATTTTTATTGTCTAGCCTCCGTCCTTATGACTTGGTCGCTTGATATCGATAAAGCAACCCATTATAGCCTATATATGTTTTAATGTTTTTATGATTGTCTACATTTTTGTTATTGAGTATTATTAACATTTATAATATAAATAAACTATGTGTTCTTATTTTCACATATATATACTGTTTTTTGATAAATCCAGCTTTCACTGTAATTGTTTTAATATATAAGTACATTTTATTCTATATTTTTATAAAATATTGAATGCTATATGATGCTGTAATGTAATGTTCAATCTCAATATTTGGAAAATCAGTACAAACACATTAAAGAAAAGTCAGTTATTAGTACTAATGCATGTAGAGCTAAGTCTTTAAGGGCAGTAATCGCTACATTGATATAGGTCTACGCTGCTACGGCGCTACGCTACTACGATATAACGGCCCCTAGTCGTTACCGTTAAAAGAAACTGCCCGCTGCTAACCGTGCTTCGGATTATGAGAATGGACTTACTTTGCTTAACGATCGGTTTAACTGAGTATCGTGTTTAGTGAATGTCGAGATTGGACCTGTTTCTAGATTTTTTTTCTTCCTTGACCCAATTTTTGTGTCATAATCGAGAAATTTAACATTTTATCATTAAAAATGAAAAACTAAAAATTTTATATGAAAATTAACATCCTATACAGTTCATCTTACAACTATATTGGAGTATAATCAAGAGATATGGTATTTTATAAGATACGTTGAGATTATGATTTTCTTCCTTTAGGCCACTTATCCAAATATTGTTAACCAAAGTCAATGGTCAAATTCACGTAACTAAAATTAATAATATTGATCATTTAGGAACTTTTATCTCAAAATAAGCCACAAAAAAACATTTTTATTAATCAAGACACCATATTCATAAAACAGAAATACTTCAGTCATGATTTTTTTATCCTGCCATTAATATTTCCTCAGGGAAATCAGTGAAATCTCAATCGCCTTACGTCTAACCCGCCTTCAAACTTTTGTAATATTTGGGCAAATTAACTCTTTCGCTCCTCTCTTTATCTGTATAATAACTGTTGACAATTTACATAAAATCTTCTTGATCATAAAGCTTCGTTATATTAGTAACAATTTTCTATACTTTTGACACATATTTTACAAGATCTTCAGCTGATCATAATATATTTTAAATTATATTTTCCAACAATAGATATGAATGTATTGCCTGTGTGATTATCATTTAATTTGATACGATTTATATTTAATTATGAATACGTCACTCAATTTAAGCATCAAACATTGTATGTTGCCAACAGTAGACGGCATCCATTGTGGAAACGTATTCCACTTCAATAAGGATCACTTTTTGGATCTCTTCTATGGTACCATACTGAACTAAAATTAATTTTTTTTAAATTAAAACCAAGGCCAAAATAGGTTAACTCTTTTCTTGTAAGACAATTTCTATGTTTTTACATAATATTGTAAAAAAACAATTGAACTTAAATAAAATAAAAAGATACTAGATAGCCATATCTGCAAATATGTAATCGTTGTATAAAATCATTACATTAATATGTGCAACGAAAACTTTGTACACTTTTTAAGAAAATTGCTTGAATGTTTGAACGTTACATTAGACACATTTAAAGTTTATTTGAATAAGAACTGCATAAAGCCGTTCGTTTCATAAAAAATGTATAAAAAATAACATTCAGTTCATTAGGATAAACAATACATGCTACATAATTTTATTCAGTCTCTGGAAGGGCTTAACAATGGCGAGTGTCTTAATACTATCGCACCCGTGGGAGAGCCATGCTGAAGCATATGCGGACGCACTAATTGGACCGGCTTGTCCAAAGTGATAAAATAGCGTCACAGAATATTCAGCGTGAAATGTTAATTGTACTAGAAACGCTGCTTCTACTGTGTTTCGCTTAGTGAGGATTTCAGAGGCCCCTAAAAATTCCGCTTAAGTGGCGTAAAAGCCGGCAACACAAACAATGCATGGATCCACCAAACAATGAGGAGACCCACCTACTCCGTTGTTCATGAGCGGCGGTGTTCTCTTTCCATATAGGAGACCCATTTGCTCCGTTGTCCGCTATAAAGTAATAATAAATTATATGTATTCAAATTTAGAAACATGAATGACTGCTAGTAAGAAGAATTATGGAAATATATTCAAAGTTAAAATATTTAAAAAACTAAAGAATCCGTCCTCAAATAAAAGAATCCGAATAACTAACCGCATCTGAAGCCGTCACTCGGCTCCTATTGATTTTACATTAACAAACCGTTCCTTATCACCCTTTTTGTTTCGGGTTCACAGCTGAGACGAACGTTTTTGCCACGAAGTTCCATGATTCCAGTTCTTGCTATTATAGACGAAATGAATCGCTTTTTGCAATGTCAAACGTTTTTAGGGTACCTTTTCAACTCATTAGTGTGTATAGAGACATCATAGTATATTCTTTCGGTTGTCAATTGGTAAGATTAATAAAAAAGGTTGGTTTTAATATACGTTAAAATACATTCAAGTACAAACTTTGACTAAAATTACTTTTTTGATTAAAAATACTTATTTAAAAATAGTTACTTTTTTAAGGTATTATGGATTAAATAATTCTATAAAAAAATTGCCTTAATTTTTTTATAATATATGACGATGTTTAACATATATTACCTGGGAGTTTATAATGAATTCATGTCTAAGGTTGATGTTGTCTGGGGTAAAGTTAAATTTCATATTCTGAGGAGGACACAAGAAAAGATGCTGTAGACGACTAATCTCGTTACAGTTGCCCTGCAGGGTTAGCTAGTTCTTGCATTTTGTAATTCCTTTGACCACACAAATTGCTTTTTAAAATTAACATATTTTAATTTAAAATTTATTTTTTAACCCGGAAAATTTTCTTTGAATATTCATTTAAATCCCTTATAAGTAATTCTTGAGAATGATTTATGAATGTCACCAAATATATTCCTCGTAACATAAAACTTTAGTCCAAAACAGAGTTGGTTAATTATCGCTACTGTATGATTATTCAACTAATGTCCGAATTATAAGCCGAGTTCATTATGGCTCATCTCATATGAGTCATCATTCGTCAGGATGTCACTAATGTGCTGACGTCATTTGTCACCCCGCCATTGATTACCCTTAGGCAATGTGCATAGTAGATATCATGTAGATTGGACGCTAAGATTAATGGACCAATGCTGGTATTAAAATTTTAAATTCAAAGCTTGTCTGAGGGGCTTGTCCTAATCTAACTAGATTATCATAATTTAGGTCTTTCTAAAATAAATGTTGCCGTCATTATGAAGTAACCATTATTAAAAGAGGTCTTGTATATATAATAATTTTAAAATATTTTACAGTAACTATTGCTTATTATAATATATCAATAAAGAAATAAATATATATATATATATATATAACGGTTTAAATTAATTTTTAGATATTAGACTTCTCATTCTATCAAGATTGTGTACACCCATTGCCACCTATCATTGTTTTAGCGCATAAAATATATTTTTGCTTGGAGGGAAAATTTTAATTTTAATATCGTGGCTTCAGTCAGCAATTTCACTATAATGTAAGGTCAACAAAAACCGGGAAAGCAGATTAAAATTGGCTTTCAAGCTTAGCGGCTTAGCGCTGTGCACATTTTTTAAACATATGCAAGATTACGCGCAAACCTACATTTAGATTTCATCTATTGTAATATATGTACATGATATAATATAAAAGAAATAATGATCACGCATTGACAGTTTAATTTGAGCGTAATAAAGTAGATTAAAATAGATTATTATTTATTAGGGCGTTGCATTAGATTCGTGGTATGCAATTACGCCGGCAGCCATGCGTGTGATTGAAATTAAACACAACTTGATTGAAGACCTGATGAGGTACACCGCTGCTTGTTTCGATGTTAGTTAACTTTGATTAATTTTCATCAATTTGATTCCTATTGTGAAATTAAATACCAACAATTTCTACGCTATCGGATTTACTTTGTATGCTGATTATAAAGTTTCTAAGCACATGGTGCAATAATATAAATTACGATATACAAAGAATTCATTAAGAAATATGATTTATCAAAAAGAATAAAATCACTTTTTTTTATTAATAATAATATATTTTATACACTCACATATATAAATTTATAACACGCATACAAAACTGCGTGAAAAACATTATGGTGCTTAAATCTTAGGAAATTGTTTGGAAATCACATATTTCTTCTATAAAAATTGACTTTTTTATTTTTTATATTACAAAACTTACTATTTCACAATCTTTAGACGCAATAGCGCATGCAAATGAAACGTAGTGGTGTTGGTAGAAATAATATGCCTATTTTATATTCACGCATGCGGTACCGAGAGATGTTAGATACTACATACTATGTATTGACTTCGTATGTAGGTACTTTTATACAGCTGATATCATATTAACTTCTATTGGGCGTTTTCTCTTTGACCCTTATCGCTTGTTTCATCGTATTTTATGAAGTGGATTTACCTAGCACTGATGTTACGTACTCAAAGTTTCTGTTAGCAATAACAACAATTCGGACTCGTGCTTAGTTCGAATCAAATTATTTAATCTTTACTGAAATAACATGAATTTATAAATAATCTTATTTTTAATGTAATGTCGGTCTATTTATTCGGCTTCACAGTGGCTAAGCGAGTGTCTTAACACCGTAGGAGAGCCACGCTGAATCAAATGGCCTGCCCTGTCCTAAGTGATACCATGGGGTCACAGACAATTATGATTATTAGTATAGTAGACTTTTATGATTATTAGTATAAAAAATGTCTTGTATCTATGTGTTTACAACGATTATGATTAACATAACTATTATAAATGTTATAGGCTGATTGACAATCATTAAACAAAGTTACTGAGAAGTATTTACCTAAACATTCATAAAGAAAGCTTAGTAAATAAAGTCTCCGTTACTCTGAACTTTTCAGTTGCTGTGGAAGTCGAAGGCGCTGCAGCTTTGCCTTTACGCGACATTTCGCCTTTCTTCTATCGTATTATCAATAATATCGTAGTCTCGTATCTTTCGCGTACTCTAGGCCCATAATCTATTAGAAAGGGCTAAAAAAAATAATGTTTTGAATAAATATATATTAAAATAGACAATTATTAATTTATAATAATAAATGGATATTTATTAACTATATTTATATCATTCCCAGATTTATTATATTAGAATACTGTACATAAAACAGGTTGCATATTAATCTTGGTGGATGGAGCAGCACCATCTTGTGACAACTTTACATTGTCATGTTTACTAGTTCTAACATAAATCCCTTAAATAAATTAATAATATATGCTTCCGGCAGTCATATTACGCAAGCTACAAATTACATCATCCTAGACAGATTTAACACAAGCTTCCTGTAACTATAATATGTCAAAATAATGAATTGCCTTCATGCCATCTGAAGGTTATGTCTGCTATGTACTTACATCCAGTATCAGAGTTAAGGATGCACTGGTCGGAGAGGACCTAAATCTAAGATTATTGTACACAAGTAACAATTGTTGCGCGAAAGATCTTCAATTCTAAGGAGGGCCAGATAAAATGGACATTTTTTATTATTTAAACTAATAAATTTTTCACTGCGATATATTAGGGAATATCATACCATGTTGTAATATATTTGTTTATTTGACGATATGTTTTGGAGTCATAGTTGTGTGAACTAATATATTTTTTGTTTATGGAGTTTGTGGAGTATAAATGTTTCTATGATATAAAGTTTTTAAATTAAATTTTTGAGCCAGTTTAAAAATAATAAAAGGAAAAATAGTTGAATTTAATTTTCTTGGATCTATTTAAAAAGTGGAGTTTTTGTACATTTATGCGATTCTTATTACAAAATGTTTGATTTTTATATTGACATACTGTTACTTTGATGTAAATGTTATTGTACTGCCATTCATATAACCAAAAGACAGTAAATTAGCTTATGTTACATGTCATTAATCTGTTTCCTACACTACTAAATACCTCGACTATGCTTAGATCGTTCATCACACTCTCGAGGCCTCATGTCAGCGAACAAGCTTTGCAGATATGTGGACATCTTCACGTTCAAAATCAAACCATTACATAAATAATAGGTTAGTTTCGATAAGTTACAATAGAAATAGCATAATTTATTTAGTAAGGCATTCTTGTTATTAGTCGTAAAAAGTGACGTTATATTTTCTATACCATTGAAGTAAATTTAATTTTTTATGTTTTCTCATTTCTTGTTAGTTTTAAAGTATTTTAAAGAGGCCAATTTTGGTATCTTTTTCATGGAAACGGTGGCAAACGAGCAGGAGGCCCACCCAAGATGGTCTTCTCCCCTTCTCCCTGCCCTTGCAGAGCCCAGCGTGCGTTGCCGGCCTTTATGGAATATGTTATTTTTATGGTATACCGGATCAGGCTGATCTTCTATATGATAAGAGAACACCGCCTCCCATTGAAAACCGCGCCACAGTACGCATATTAATTGTGATTGTTAATCGATATTTTTTAAGCGCCTCCGACCTCCTCACTCACTCACCGAAACACAGTAGAAGCACCGTTTCAAGTACAACTTCTATTTCACGTTGAATAATCTGTCCTATTTTGGAAAACGGATGTTATACAAATAAATTAAACTGTTAATCCATTTTCAATTACTAAATTATTAAAAAGTGCAATAATTCATAATTTGTTTGTAGTAAATTAATAATTCAACTTCTAATTAATTATTTAACTTCCCTTTAATTTCGTTATAATAATTGAAAAATATTTAATTTAATAATTAATGGAGGCGGAATATTTTAAGTTAAATGAAAACAATTTAAAGAAATCCTATAAAATTTTCAGTTACATGTATCGTAATAGAATTCGTTCGGCACCTGTTGGCTAATGCGATTGCTTTGTGATTGGCGTATTGGACCTGGATCAAGATAAAAACTTTAAGACCTAATCTATTGCTATTCCTTGGCTTTATGCATTTGACCCGCCTTTATCGCAACGGACGGCTGAATTAGTCGAAAATGGACGTAGAAATACAAAGATTTGAATAACAGTTATACTCGGAGATACTAAATTATCTCAATTCAAATAAAGTTTGATTTTGGACATAATTGTCCTAAAACTGAACTAAGATCATCAATAGTGAGAGAATAACTTTTATTCTAAAAGCAGATCTAATAGATTAAATGTGAATTAGAGATATAATTGTTTAGGTAACAGATTTTTGGCTTAAAAAAATGTTGCATCGTCAAATTGTTCAACAAATAACATTTTTCTTATAAGTACGAAATACTTAAGAATTTAACAAATAGATTTAAATTTATTATAGCATATTTAAAGCCGAACAATATATAAGATATAAGAATAATCTTATAAAAACATATTATATCTTTCTTCAAACGATTATAAATTAAATCAAATTGTGAAATATTATAAAATACTTCTTTATATATATTCATACACCCCGTCGATGTGAATAAAATTTATATTATATTGAACTTGTTTCTAGTAAGGTTCCGCCTTAAGATTTGCATACCAGACAGATGCAAACATTTAATATGTAGTCTAGAACTCATTGATTTAAATACGAAGCAAGCCGAACGAGGGTAGCTTATTTCCGTGTAAAAATAATTAAATAAAGGTGAATAATTTTTTATTTAAAATTAACTATTACGATACACCTTTTTTGGTATGATAACAATAATTTTAAAATATGTTTACTAATATCAATTTCCAGACATAAATGAAGTATGAAATAAATAAAAAACATGTACATATATGTTATCTAGAACGCTAAATGTATTAATTATTTTGAACGATTTCTTAAGTTAAGGAGTCTTTTTTTAAACACAACAGTTGACATTGTATTTACTAACAAAGTGACAACTGTCTCATTTTTACAGCTAGTAAAATATTGTCGAGACAATATCAAGGTATTATTTTACCAAGACGCTCGCTCCGGTGTGACAGGCAGCCGTTGTGCGACGGCGAACACTCAGTCTAGGAGATTTATGGGCGTCTACTCTGCGGCCGCACGTCTCACTGATGTACAAGAGACGGTGGATTTATGCGACATATAAACGTAGCCTGGAATTAAAATTGGATGAATAGATGATGCTTATGGTGTGAAGGTTGTGTGAAAGGTTTAATATCATATCATGTTACAATATTAATAGGCTTACATTTTAAAATACAATTGTTATATGTAACATACGTAAATATAAATTGTAATATCCCTATTTGTTTTGATATACATTTTTAATTGTTTACTTGCTATACGGATTAATTAAACTTTGAATCCTGGAAGGAAGCCATTATTCTTATTTAATACTGTACCTTGTTATAAATTATTAGACTACCTAAAGATTTGAAGGTTAGGACTACTAAAGGTTTAAAAACCTTGGAACACATCTGTCCCGAAATCATAAAAATTAACAGTTATCCAAGTTAATATTTTCTTTTCACTTGAAAGTGAACTGACGTTACTCTTACGGTGTACCTTGTTTCCATATGTTATTCCATATGTTTCCATGAGTTAAAGTAACACATATTTTTTATATGAAACAAAAAAATACAATTTTTTTTTCAAAATTAAAGGCATTGGTTATTTGTTATTTTGTTATATCAATTAAACAACATATATAAAAGATTTACATTCATTTACTGAAAATGTGTAAAAACATTGACGAAAATAATTTCTCTGGTTGGCTCTATCTCAGTATATATTAAATGTAATATAATGTAAGCGTTATGAATTTAATTTACGCCAACGGTTACGGCTACATTCAGATCTGGTTTTTAGTGTGTTTTGCTACTTTGTAAATAATCCAAATGCGTAAACATGTCCAGGTTTAATATTTATTTGCTAAATAAATAAAAGCAATACTAAATAAGTAGCGGTACAAGAAATTACTAGCGGTATAGTAAAAATTCACATATCATAAAAATATTGTCCACAAGAGCAATAAAATGCAAAGTTTCACAACAAAATAAAATAGTGGAGTTTCGACTAGTTTCGGCAAGCGTTTTTGATAGTTGCAAATGTACGTAATAGGTTTGCTGGCATACAACCAGAGGATTTGTGTGAGAAAAATCGGCTGGCGCGGGAACCGTGTACCTAAAATATCTTTTCTAAGTACATCGTTAAGATTTTCAAATAACGGAGCGTGCCTCTCTTTAAGACTAGTAAAGCAAACATGGCGCTGACAATAGTACAAGTAGTAGTAGCTCATACAAATAGAATATAATATATAAAAATACAGAATATAATATTTAATATATATATAATAAATTACATATTCATTTAAATAATATTATTTACTGATATTTGGACAAATGTACAAAAATCTTTTTCTAGATTCCTTAATCTTTTTTATAATAAATGAATTTGAAAAGAAAAATTAAAACTGCTTTTTTAAAATTCATCATATGGCTATACATAAAAGGCATAGAAACAATTATTTTAAAAAATGGTGTTTCTTGATTTGCAATCGTGAATCGTGGTTAATATACGTTAATTATGTTTCTATTTTTTATTTCATGTTATTTATTAATTTATATTAACAATATATCCCCTATGTTTAATCCTGCCTTACTATTGACTCATATTAAATTCTCAATTATAGACATCAAACAATTACTTCATACGACGTAGAGGTTTAAATCTGAATAATTAAAGGCCTTATTATGATTGCCGCTTGCCATATGGATAGTTCTCAAGGTAGTATGTGCCTTTTAAATTCACATACCTAAATATAGTATGAGGTTCGTTTTGGTATAAATTTGATTCATAAAGTAAGCTTACTTAATTAAATTATTTTGATTGATATCCAATTTAGTTAATAACTTTATTAAAGAGCGTAGATATTCCTTAACAACGTAAGGGCTATGGGTGCGCACGGGCGGACAAATGCTTGCTCAAGGTGAGCCGTGCTCGTATGCCACCAATTTTGTATAAAAAAATGTGTTAAGATAATTATGATCCTATAATTATAGGGAGTTAGTAAAATAAATTTTTAATAATAAAATTTAATATGTACTTAACTGGGACTCGCTTAAGTCCTATTTTAAAATCTTTTATATGGAATCAATATCATAAAAGATAAATATCATCTCCTTACCTGTGAAGTGCAAATGCAAATATGCATCTGCCCATACCATTCAATATTTATAATTTTTCATATAGTACTCATTAGTCAGTTAACATCAATATAATAAATATTTTTACTAAAAATAATATGTTATATGAATAAAAATTACTAAATAAATGGATACGGATTTTTTGTTGCCGTCTATACCTGCAAGCTACAAAGAGTTCGTTTTAAAAAGCCTTAAGTGTTGAAGTAAGTTAAACTTAAACATCTGTCTCGGTACACTTAAGCACACAATTTATCTCACAAAGGAAGTGTTAGGTTACAAGAAACCATTTAAAAATTCAAAACGTGTTTTGGCCTTTTTTCATCTTGCTTACAACGCTTTGGCAAAGTTTCAGGTTTACCTTTGTAAGGGATTTGAAGGCATCATACGGAGTGTTCCGAATTATTTTATATTCAAAAAGCTTAAATAAATTTGTCAAGAACTCAACCTTCGAGCGGTGATATATTTATGATATATATTATAATCAAATCTATTCTACTCTAATTATATTTGTAAACTTAAGGATTCTAAAAGCACATACAAATAATTTTACGTTAAGAAATTTATACTAAAACAAATAGTATTAGTAGTTGGCTTATATTAACGAAAGAAAATAAATCTAAAAAAGATATTAATTTTTGAAAAATCTTTTGCTCATTATAGAAATAATACCAATAGAACCAAGAATTTCTCAGCAGAAGCAGTAGTATCTTGTCCTAAATTACCTAATTTTATTTATTTATTATAATTTACCATTTTAACATTGTAACTTTTAATTAAATTCAATTACAAGAGAAATGAAGTAACACAGGCATCTAAATTCAAGCTAATCCCTACGTGGCCAGGTGGAGGACAGCGTAGACGTAAACGTGTTGCGACTTTAAAACTTAGCGAGGGCCTCTAAAACCGAGTTACGTACCGCTATATCCACCTGTGATATACTAGTATACTTTCCTTATTAAACAGGTTGATATTTAGCCACGTGCCTTCTAAATCTTTAGTAGTCTTTTTATTATCTACATATAGACTAAAGATCAATTCTTTCTCAAATAGAGGTGAAATAAATATACATTCTTCAGGCAGAACATAAGAGAAAAACAATTAAATTTTTATTAATGGAGAATTTATATATGAAATTTATTTTTATATACGTTTTATACACAAAGTACTAAATCCAAGTTCTAAATTTACCACAAATTGCTCACATTCATTTTCGCTTATTTTATGTCCAGAACAGTCTTAATTTCGTCTCGTCTAGTAGCTTGTTTGTGCTGACATCTTGTTCTAAGTGCCCATGTTTCGTGTCTAAACACGTAATTGAGTTTTCATAATTGCTAAGATTGTTATAATGAAAGTTTATTGTTTTGTTTTCTTCAGTGAAAATAGCTCAGAGAAATAAACTGAATTTATATATTCTTACTTGTAATATATAGTGTATATAGTGTTATGTCACCTAGGTCGGACATAGAGACTGTGGAAGTGTTTCCCTATCACGGGCCACGTTTGATTTTTTTTGTAATATAGCGGACAATGGAGCAGATGGGTCTTCTATATGGTAAGAGAACACAGCTGCTCATGGACATGGACACAGTTGCCGGCTCTTTACGCCGTTTAAGCGGTATTTTCATAGGCCTCCGATAACCTCACTCACTCTGCAAAACATAGTACAAGCACCATTTCACGCTGAGTATTCTGTGAGCCCGTGGCATCACTACGGACGAGCCGGCCCAATTAGTGCGTCAGTATTTGCTTCAGCATGGCTCTCCCACGTTAAAATATCTCGCTTCATATCCCGCCAATGTCCCGTCTCCAACTATAATATATTCTGTTTCCAATGCATTATAGACGTAGGAGAATAATCATTCAAGTATCTTTTATCACCTTTGACCTTTTTTATATATCAGCATATTTTTAACTAATGCTTCCATAGTATTATGTCATAAACTTGAATTATCCTTACTTAAGATCCATTTAGATCTTAAAGCGTAATCTGTGTAATTAAATAATAATGGTAATAGCTTACTATCTTATTATTTAGTTCCGTTCCACCAATGAGCTACGGATACAATGCGATAGTAGACATGATAACCGGAAGTAAAACGTGACCTGAACGAAATTAAAGTTTTGTCCGAAATTTCTATGTCACGTATGCGGTTCGCTGTTTGAGTTAATTCCCGCTACCTGACCGAAATACTGACCGCCTGTATCACTGTCATTTGTGTCACATAATTTCCTCTCTACGCTCAGTTTATATACAGACACAACTACCATTGTTATTGTTATATAATCTCCGTATATACAAGATAAATACATTAACGATCGTATACAGACACATGGCTTATCATTTTACACAAAAAAAACCGTTTATTACATTTTTTTAAAATAATAATATTTAAGGTTACTCACGTATTTAGATATAATTTTAATTGAATAATTTTCTCCTTACAGAATACACACGACGCAATTTGTACTACCAAAGATTAACCAAATCCATCAAGAAGGCTAATGTATTCAAATCTCATACGGTGTTTGTAAATTGATTCAAATTTTAAGTAAATCGACTTAAACTTTGCCTGAAAACAATTTAACTCTAAGTAGAAGAGGTTTCGACTTACGATACAAAAAGACGGCCTGAGAGAGCTGACGCTAAGTGAATAACTGAATAGTTAAACTCTCATAATATTTACATAAACCATACATTAACGGCGCGGTCAAAATGACTAGCTGAAGCGATTCTACTTCCAACTAAAAGACTAAACTGTAACATCACTTCACTTCATTGCCCGTGAAAGAGCCACGCTGATGCATATGCTGACGCACTAATTGGGCCGGCTCGTCCGAAGTGATACCACAGGCTCACAGAATAGTCAGCGTGAAACGTTACTTGTACTGTGTTTAGAAGAGTAAGTGAGGATATCAGAGGCCCTTAAAAGTGTCGTTTAAAAAGCCGCCAACATAACTAATGCGCGAAGTGTAGCGCGGTTGTTCATGGGTGGCGGTGTTTTCTCTCCATGTAGCAAACCCACCTGCTACGTTGTTCGCTATAGAATAAAAAAACTTCTAACTAAACTTCTTTTAACTAAATAATTATAATACCTGCTGTAATTTATATTATAAAATATATAATTTATATTACAAAAAAATAGGTTGGTTATATTTTCAAACAAATTATACAATTGTTGATTGGTTGATATCTGCTTTAGAATTAATAAGCTTTTAACTTTTTCATTTAAAATTTTTTTTTATTTATTTAAAGATGGACATCTTATAGCTCATACTATCTGATAGTAGACAGATTACACATCAGCAAGGCAATAACAAATTTTCACTTCTAAATTTGGTCGTAGAACTAAATTGTAATAAGAAGTGTGACACTTAAAATAAATTACAAAACAAAGTCCGAAATCCGAAGGTTTTTCTGATCAATCATTATCACCTTCTGCACTAAATGTAATCGTATTTTATAAAGAAGCTAAGGCTGAAAATTCTTCTTGTATGTTTGATTTAATGTTTGAAGCACGAAATAGCTGCAAAATATATTAGCACTTTTGAAACTTGGACCGTTTCAAAATGAGCAGACGAACGTATTGCTTGTAGTAAATGAACCAAAAAATGCACATTGATCGAATACTCCCTAATGTAATATTTCAAACATAGTCGGCATGACTTGTGAATATGTAATGGAAGAAATTGTGCGATAAACGGTATATTATTGTGAACATTTTTCATTTTTATTGTTTATTAGCGTTGCATACAAGCTTTAAAGTATTCCTATTAGGTGAATATTAAAGGCGCCCTTGCGGAAGTTTTATTACAACATAGGTTACATAAATGTTTAATTAAAATTCGTTTTCATCGTCGTTAAAATACATTTAATGAGGAGCTCATATATGCAGCACGTGAGAGATCGTTAAAATAATTTACACTGCAGTCATAACAAATATTATAAAAGAAATAGTTGAACAATTATAATTTTTCCGCATCTATTCTCGTTTTATTAGTAATATATCTATGTATTTCAACTAAAACAATTAAATAATCTTTAAAAACTCTATGTTTTATTGTAATTTTATGTAAAATTAAGTACTAACATAACAAGACTGGATCTCTTATTAAACAACTCATTTTGAGGTGCAAAAGAAGTCTGTTGAATATTGTTGCTCATAAGACCCGACATTAATCTCGGAGATTTGAGATAAGGCGGCGATGTTTCAATTAATTTTAAAGGGGCTGATAGGGCCAGGAAGTTGTTCGAGTGGACTTTAGCACTATATAAAATGAGGCTTTTGTGTTTGATAATGAAATTACATTACTTTGATGGAAACATTTTAACGATAAATACGTCAGACTATGTCATCTAGAGCCAGAGAACATTGTTCCCAAACGAATAGACTTAAATTAAAAATAATTGCATATATACTTAATAAATAATGTTCTAGTTACCAAGTAAGTAGGATCTGGTTTATATTGTATTGTGTATCTGAGTCTTTATGGTATAACCTATAGATCCTAATCTATTGTATCTATTTCCATAAGTTTTTCTAAGGTCACCATGATAAAAAGTAATTTAGCCGAAATAATGAAAATTTACGCATCATTTTATGTGATATTTCGTAGGGATTTTTCTGTAATCACATATACTAAGTGGTTAAAATGTGTAAGATGATCCAATATGGAATCTTATGGGTC